>JXSR01S074042.1:17100-41340 GCA_000969725.1 Ophiothrix spiculata | reverse complement strand
TAACCCTACCTTAGGTGGTACCCCCCTATTTTTTCACCAAAATGACCGCAAAGGATGTAAAAGAGATTACCCAAAAGCTTGGGGTCGCTTGCTTTTGCGTTTTATGCTACGCGGGAAAAACCTTAGGGGGGGTTGCCACCCCCCTCCCCCCTGGTTAGACGAGGGTTAAGTTGACAAAGGGTCTTGTGTGGTAAACCGGGCTTCCGTCGTGTTACATACCATTGAGTATTGAAAATGAGATATTACGCCCTGTTTCGCGTACTACCATTTTTAAAAGGTCTGACAAGCCTGATATGAGGAAATTATAAATAAATGTTCAAATTCTATTTACCGGGTGGCTCATATAGGGTGGAACAAAATTCCAATGTTTTATAATAATTTCACGGATTTTCAGCCATTTGCGGAAACCAATTTTGCCAAAAACAGTCATATTTTGATAGTGTTATACTACACGTACATATTCTAAACGATGCGCGGTTTTTTTTTACATTCACTGTTGATTTTTGCAAAATTTCTTTTTTGTTTTACTGTATTTCAGTTACATTTCAGATATGTAACATCATTATCAAGACAATCTATCCTAAACATATGGTTTAGTTACCAAAATGGATTTGTAGTTCAAAATTGTACCTTAAGTACAATTCAAGTTTCGCTCTTTAAAAGAAAATAGAAATCCCGCTTTCAAATGGGACTAAATTTTAATGTTTACCATAAGTTTGACAAAGAAATTTACAAAAGTATAAATTCTCCATAGCCTTAGATAGGCCCTGCACCTAATCCTCCTGCATCCAATCCCCTCCACCCTATAGTAATTTATGTTTGAAAATATAACATACAGTCTCGGGCCATTGGGAGTGTGTGATTACAGACCGGTGTATGTAGGTGTGTCGGTGTATGTAGGTGAGGGGGTTTGCGGGGGTGTGTTTGACATGATAAACACATAATTCTTGTAAAAACTGTATTGTCGACCAATTTTGAGATTATAATGTGGGCATGTTCTGGTTAGGATCGAAGAATGGTGGACTTGTTTCACCCTTGTTTGGTCCAAAGGACCTACATGAAAAGTAACTTACGCCATTGAGTCAGAAATCTATGATCGTGTTTTCCATTTTGTTTATTCCAGTATGATATTACGTGTGTATTCTAGCTTAAGGAAAAACAAATGAAATAAGTAGCCTCATAATCACAAAAATCAGCATAAAATAAGTATCCCATCTTCACACGTTATTCAGAAACATGATATCTGCATACATTCATTAATTCAAATTCACATTGTAAAAGCAGACTTTATACAATCGAACGTAATATTCATCCACCCTGAAAGACTTTTCATGTTCCATGAATATAGAATAAGAGTTGGGAATTAATAAGCAGTCATATTGATAAAAAATGTAAAAACCTGATTTCGCAATGATAAAGAACATATGAGTCACTATAATTAGGTTTCCTATTTCCCTGATTTCATGATTCTTAATGCCTTAATTCCCCTGTTACTTCCCAGTAAGTAAATAACAAATCCCTGGATATCAAAATGTACACATTAAAAACAAACAATGGTTAAGTTCATCATTTTATAGTAGCTTGAAGAACTAGCTGCTGTATTCAAGAGCTGATTACAATCATATTGTTAGATTATACATGAGATTAATACACGAGAATATGGTTATATAAATTACAATTCATGGATTGATGGTTAAATAAATGCTTCTCTTAAACACGAACCATGATTTACTAATTTATGTTTAAATACAGAAAACCTACAAATCATTCTCTTAAACACGAACCATGATTTATTAATTTATGTTTAAATACAGAAAACCTATAAATCATTGCTTAAGTCATAAAAATGTTATAAATCATTGCAAATCATATAAATATTATATGCCATAAAAGGGGAAAACCACAAATGTTCAATGTCTGAATATGAAAAAGCGGTTTAGTTTTCATTAAAGTAAACTATTCTTAAACATTAAATCGTATGTCGTGAGCCTTTTGTTCTACAATATTTCGCACAAATGTGTGATTATAAGGAATGACAATTGAATACGCCAGAATAAGAACATCCCAACTCCAATTGCTCCCTTCAGTTAAGTTATGTAAAATATAAATGCATATACTAGTAAACCTCTGAAAATGCTTTCAAATCACTAGAAAGCATTTCCATGTCTTTATCCCAATCATAGTGTCACATATGATCTTGTAGTTGACTTTGTTAGACATTGTTAGATGCATATAGTTGCAGAGGGGAGCTCATGGAGTTGGGATGTTATTTTAATGACAGTTTAAATCATAGCAACTATATACTAAAACAATTATATAACAAGGTATAAACAAGTCAATTACAAGGTCAAATGTGACAATATGATTAGGATATTGAAATGGAAATGCTATTTTAGTGATGTGAAAGCATTTTCAGAAATTTGTATCCATTTATATTTTATAAATATAATTAACAGAAGGGAGCTATTGGAGTTGGGATGTTCTTATTCTGGCGTATTCAATTTTCAATTAGCACGGATTCAAACGAGTTTAAATTGATCGATAAATAGAAAATTTTTGAAGGTTTTCCAAACGGCCATCCTATCACATGCCACCGCACTGAACTGAAACAATGAGCACGATTGAGATAAGACAGTGTATTGTCTTTATTTCCCCTAAACAAAATCAAATACCCCACACTCCTCAAACACTCCTCCACACTTACATCCATACATCGCACACCATCAACAGATCGAGATCATATAGGACAAGTAGGAATTCAAAGAATATTATTTGATATGAGTTTACTTCAAAGAAAGTATAACATTTAGTCAGTAAGTAAAATATCGCATTTATGATCACATGTATATATCTTTATTCGGTCAAAGTAATAGCCGTATTTGTCCGTATCACTTGCCTAAAGAGGGAAACCTCCTGAGAGTGATATGATATATGTTTGCCTATAATATCCACCCAATTTGTACCTGTTTGTTACTGTTGCTTGAGATATGATACATCTATATCCGAAGGCAATATAATGTTTCTGGGAGTAAACAAACTGTCATTGTCTGTATCGTTTTGTCTCAAGTAGAGTTGTCTGTATCTTAAATGATACCTTCAGGTCAAGAATACTCTGGATAAATTCATTCGAAGTTGGAAATAGAGAATCGGTCTAAACTTGTTTATATTTTGATTGGTCAATTGTCAATCACGTGTCATTATGTATTTACACTGTTAAAAGGATGTAAATGAAAGACCTCGAAATCTTAGAATATTCGAAAATTTATGGGAAACTGTGATTTTATGGAGTATTAAGGGACATTAAATTTGGGCATATACCGGGTAGAATTACCAAATTTATTAGAAATTCAGGGATTTTTTTCCCGGCAGCACATTATAATATAATATTTAAGCTTTCACCTCATTGTATTATTGCACTCGAAAATATTCATTATTTGTATTTATACCAGCAAAGAAAAATAATTAAATAAAACTGATATGAAAACAGCAATAACATCAAACAAAACTAAATTAAAATCAAAGAATCAAAACAAATCACCAAAGAAAGTAAAGGACAAAGAAAAGAAACAAAGAAAGTAAAATAAAATGAAATGAAATATAATAAAACAAATCAAAGCAGTAATAAAAACTATTATTATGATGTTACCGAATAAAAGTAAACCTTAAAGCTTCTTTACCTTTTACGTTTAAAACATGATCTGTCGTCTACGTGCGTGAACGTTTAGGATAAACCTTTGTATCGGGGCATAGGATTAGAATTCCTGATTTCTTTTCTCACGAAATAAGGGCTAAGAGTAAATTGTACAATTGTGTTGGGAGTGGCCATCTTTTTCTTTCTCTTTTTCTTGCTATCTTTTCTATTTTCGGCAGCTTTTCAAAGATGCATTCTGGCTATCCAGGTTTGTACTTTTGTATGAGCTTGGAAGAGACCATGAGTTCATTATGGATCTAATGGAATGTATCACGGACCAACAGAGGTAAACAAACAAACAAACAATAAAACAACTAAAAGGTGTCTAGTGTGGACACCTTTAATTACGACATCAACATCATTATTAGAACATTACTCAAAACCAAACGCGTCATGATACATGAATACACTACTGTGTATCGGGTGCTTTTACGCGTACGTTCTATACTTAATGTGATCCATTATATGATAACTAAACAGCAATATAGAAACCATTAATGCACAAGATAAGTGACAACAATACCTTTTCTGACGAACATAGTATAGGCTTTTTAATGTATGCGTTCCTAGTCAATTGCAAAAAAAAAAGATCTAACAGGCCACGTAATTTCATTTCACTGATTAAAGAGTTTGTCGACACACACTCTGGAGTGTAGTTACACTAATGGCTTCATTCAAGAGGGAATAAAGGATAATGACTAATCTGTTTCCTTGAATACATTAAGTGCATTAATGGAAATTGTCTGAATGAGTTTGAGACTTTTCGTTATCGAATCTTTCCTTCATTAGCCATAGCTGTAAGCGTAGAAGTTGATGACTTGTCTTTCAAAGCAACAATTAAGTAATCGCATACCGGAAGAATAACATAAATTAAATTAATTTTACTTGCACTTTTATATATATTGCACATGCATTAAGTGTTGTGTTGCATTCGACACAGCCCATGCGTACATCGCAGTGCGTTTGTCCCCAAACTTATGGGGGCAGCACTTACAATGGAAGAAGAAGAAGAAGAAAAAATAAACACTTAAAAGTTATAGAGAGATCGAGCGTGCGAGCAACAGATAGATAGATAGATAGATAGATAGATAGATATCGCATTAATTTTATATAGTATTTAACATAAACTCGTATATTAGTATATCTCAATTTGGTCAAGTAATAGTCGTATTTGTCTGCATCAGTCGCCTGAAGAAAGATCTGTCTGAAAATGATATGATATTTGTCTGCTCTATGATGTCCTCCAATTGTACCAGGTTGTCACTGTTGCGTATAATTTGATACAATTGTAACCATGGGCGAAATAAACATTTTCTGAAAGTAAACAAGTGTTGTTGTCGTCGGTATCGTTGAGTAGGAATGTCTGCATCTGAAATGAGACCTTCCGGTAAAGGATACTCCAGAAATGTATTCAAGCATTGATTGTGTATCTTACATAGAAGATTTAGGTACAATGTTATTCAATATGCATATTTATCCGACACATTTTAAGAACAATAGTTAAAACACACGTAAGGTAGGTAGTATAATTTAACTACGCCATCACTCCTCACACAAAATATCGGGAAATTCCCTGCTTATACTTACTCACTTGGTACTGCTGACTTCCATGAGCAACGTTACAGTAGGGTTTATCTCTAAAAATTAAAAGGTAAATGCGTGAAGTGAAACCCGGATGGATAAATGTATTGGGAATATTTGCTGTAGGCGTACTCCATGTGTCTTTCTTGGATTCGAATATTGTTGTAATTTTGATTTGGATATGGAATATTTTCTCTATATTTAACGTGTTGAATGCCGTAAGATTTGTTTGAAAGCTATGTGAGTGCTGTCATAGTTTCCCTCACATGAATAATGCACCCATTTATGTTAAAGGAATGTCATTGCTGTGAAAATACTTATATTAGTATTCTATAAGAGAGATTTCTACAGGGATATCTCTGATGGAATAAAGCGTTATGGTTGTGTATTGACTAATATATGAAAGATTCTTTGGTATTTACTTTAAAATACATCAACTTCATACCAATTTGTTCTGTAAATGGATGGATATTTAAGTACACTGTTCTACTAGCTATATAAAAAGCACCCAAATATTGACCACGAAAATAACTTGCAGGAGAAATCTATGCGTAGTATAAGTTTTACTTGACATATTTTACTCAACATAGAAAATAACAATTCAACGAGGGTACTTCACGGATATCGTTTAAGTCAAACTTTTGTATGTATACGCCACTCTGTGTTTATGTCACTTACATTTTCAGTGCTATTTTGCCCTGGGGAATTTTGTTTATGATATGAAGCTTAAAGTTAATAACACGGAAACAAGGAACATAAAAACATGCTCACGTAGTGGTATCTGAAGGCGTGCGCAATAATCTTCACTTGTGATAAAGAATTTAACCGTATGTTCGTCAGTCTCCATGGTTTTGACAACAGATGCCAGTATATAAAGCGTTCAAATGAATCGATTTCAACACGAGTCTCAACTGAGAGCTCGACTCAGAGGGAGATCATATACCAAGTGGTGTAATATATAAGATGGAAGTGTGAAACTCTGGTATCAAATGTTGTACTTCTCTTTTTACCTTACTTATATAACATAGCAGAGGTGGAATTTCAAATTTGATTTCAAACACCTTTTAAATTATCCGTGATAAGACTGACATTGGAATATATATGATATTAATTATTGCTTTACAATGGCATTGTTACGACGCCGCAAGCGAGTGCTTAAGTTTGCTGTAGGAATTATTCTTTTCATGTCTTTTGCTCCATTCCTTGTATTGATAATATCACGGGATCAGACCCTGTCTCCTTTTGCACCTCGTATGGACGGAGAAGACGTTAAATTAGTACAACGTCAAGAAGACAAAGTCCGACATCAAAATCAGGTAAGAATAGGGTACTTTATTCAAAGATAGCATTATGATGATATGTGTAGATCAGCCCGACAGAAAATGGCTGGCAACTTTGGTGTCGGGCGGGTAAACAAGTTTAATACCTGCTCGACATTGCGGGTAAAATTGTGTATGTAAAGTCCATTTTGAGTAAATAAAGAACATCTAACGATGTCCTTTGATTTAGTTTGAGTAGGGGAGTGGCACTAGGGAATTTAATATGCCACCCATTAAAATACCAATTTTTAAGAAAATCCAAAATCTCATAATTTTGAATTAAATTTACCGAAAAAGCAACTTTTTGCAAAAAACCAAAAAGTTCTGAGATTTTTTGTAAAAAAAATTTCCGTCATTTGTAGCAAATTTCGAGGTTTGTGATGTTTTGTTTTTTAAATTGTTAGAATTCGGACAGGTAACTTTCTTGTCAGGCCCGACTGGCTAGTACGAAAAATACCAATGTCCAGTCCTGGTTTACATGCTTTGAATATGATTAATAGCGATGTTGTTGCTCTTACGTGAGTATGATATCTAAAAAGGAAAAAGAAAATACCACTTGCATTCAGTATGCACATTGTTATCATGTCGCTTAGTAACCAGCAATTTTGATTTATTATATAATTCGAATTTGAATAATAGTTAATATTATATATCATGACGAAGAAATGAAAATGAATCGTTTCCAAAATAAAGTGGAAATAGCACTGCATTCTGAACAACATTAAGTTGGCATGTAAATGTTGTATGTAAAATCAAAAAAGTTAATTATCTTAATAACAATATGGTGCTAATAATTCTACCAAGAAAAAAATCCACTTTTGAATTCCAAATAAACCCTCTCCACAGCTTAAAGCAATCATCACAAGTACAGGCACTAAGCCAGTATATTTCAATTGCCATAAATGAACATATCTTACAAGCATCAATTGAACAATAACGCGGTGGTTTAGAATAAGACTTCAAGTATAAGGATGTCTTACAAGACTTCAAGTGGTATGCAAAGCTATCTGATTTCATGGATAAGTGAGCTATTCAATTTCATACCATGGATTCCTGAGAGGAAATCCTAACAAGGCCATCCTAGAAGCATTTTGCATGTTTTGTTTACAAGCCGTATATCTTTGCCACTATTGCACAATTCTAAACAGCGCGTAGTTACATGATCATAAAATGCTTGTTAGAGATATCTTTGTATGCCCTTAGTTTGAAAAAGGTGGATTTAATGTCATTGTTGTGAATGACTGTGTTGTCGTCCTCCGTATTCAATGATATTAAAGAGCGCGGTCTCAAATAGAAGCAAATATAAAACTACTACATCCTAGTTATGATATGTGACTCGCATTGCGAGCACAGAAAATTTTGAAAAATCAGCCTATTTTTGGAGCAAAATCCCTAAACATGGGTGTACTTTTACTCAAAAATTACCCTTAAAGATGGGTATGGGTTCAACGGTCCCAGCCGCACACCCTCGTCCAGACCAAAGTTGAGTACCCCCCGGAATTGAGATAAGACTAAGGTATGCAAGAAGAACAGTGAGTTTATTGGTATCTTTGACTCTATTGGTATCTTTTTATCCTTCAAACAAAACAAAACATCCCACACTCACCTCCACATTCACCCCATACATCCCACACCATCAACAGACACAGCCCACCCACCAATACCTAAACACTAAAGAAAAAACAAACAGACAAACAAAATATTGTTAGTGTAAAATGCAATGATTATAATACAATTTCATTGCATCTTTGTTTGTTTGAAATAATGAAAATGATGAAGGACAATTAAAAGAATATTATTTGATAAGAGTTTACTCCAAAGTAGGTACACTGTTAATTGAAGTCAGCAAGTTACACACCGCATTTATGATCACATGTATACATCTTTGTTCGGTCAAAGTAATAGCCATACTTATCCGTATCAGTTGCCTAAAGAGAGAAACCGCCTGAGCATGCTGAGAGTGAAATGATATATGTTTGCCTATAATATCCACCCAATTTGTACCTTCTTGAGACATGATACATCTATAGCTGTAGGCAATATAGATGTTTCTGGAAGTAAACAAATTTCATAGTCTGTATCGTTTTGTCTCAAGTAGAGTTGTCTGCATCTTAAATGATACCTTCAGGTCAAGAATACTCTGGATAAATTCATTCGAAGTTGGAAATAGAGAATCGGTCTAAACTTGTTTGTATTTGATTGGTCAATTGTCAATCACGTGTCATTATTTATTTACACTGTAAAAAGGATGTAATTGGAAGATTTTGAAATCTTAGATTATTCGAAAATTTATGGGAAACTGAGATTTTACGGAGAAAGAAACGTTGAATTTCGGCAAATACCGTGTACAATTACACAATTTACTAGAAATTGTCAGTTATTTTACGGCTTTCTGTAAAATTGTCCGTTATTTTGCAGCTTTCTATAAAATTCAGGGATTTTTTTCCCGGCAGCACATTATAATACAACATTTCAGCTTTCAACTCATTATACTATTGCACTCAATAAATATTCATTATTTGTATTTATACCAGCAAAGAAAAAGAATTAAATAAAACTGATATGAAAACAGCAATAACATCAAACAAAACTAAATTAAAACCAAAGAATCAAAACAAATCACCAAAGAAATTAAAGAACAAAGAAAAGAAACTAAAATAAAATGAAATGAAATGAAATAAAACAAATCAAAGCAGTAACAAAAACTATTATTATGAAGTTACAGGATTAAAGTAGACCTTAAAGTTTCTTTACCTTTCACGTTTAAAACATGATCTATCGTCTACGTGCGTGAACGTTTAGGATAAGAAAACAACTAAAAGGTGTCTAGTGTTGACTACGACATCAACATCACTATCAGGACATTAGGGACGCACCATTAGACTTCAAGGGGGGGGGGGAGCAGGAAGTTTGGGTTAGGACAAGGTTGTTTTTTTCTCCAGCCTGGCAGGGAAAGTTTTTTTTTTTTAGTGTCTGATGAGGCAAAGTTTTTTTTAGTTTTAGTTGTAGATGGGGCATTTTACATTCCCCAGTGGGTCAAGTTTTCTTTTTCTCCTGTGTGTGGGTCAAGTTTTTTTTTTTTTTTTTTCACCTTTGGGTGGGTCAAGTTTTTTTTTTCAAAAAACTTCCTGCTCCCCCCTTGAAGTCTAATGGCGCGTCCCTTACTCTGAATATTTATCAACGTACAGGGAGAAAACAAAACGCGTCATGATACATGAATACACTACTGTGTATCGGGTGCTTTTACGCGTGATCCAATATATGATAACTAAACAGCAATATAGAAACCATTATTGCACAAGATAAATGACAACAACACCTTTTCTGATGAACACAATATAGGCTTTTTAATGTATGCGTATAGTCAATTGCAAAAAGCATTAAGAACTAACAGGCCATGTAGTTTTATTTAACTGATTCAAGAGTGTAGTTACAGTAATGCCTTTATTCAAGAGGGGAGAAAGGATAATGACTTATCTGCTTCCTTGAATGCATTAAGTGCATTAATGTAAATTGTCTGAATGAGTTGGAGAATTTTCGCAATTGAATCTTTCCTTGATTGTTGTGACTTGGCTTTCAAAGCAACAATTAAGTAATTGCGTAACGGAAGAATAACATAAATAAACAACACTTTAAAGAGCGAGCGCACTTGAATATACCAATGTGTATCTGGTGCTTTTACGCGTACGTTCTGCACTTAAAGTGATCTATTATATGATTACAAAACAACAATATAAAAGCCATTATTGCACAAGATAAGTGACAACTTCTTTTCTAACCAACATATATAGACTATTTAATGTATGCGTTGAAAGTCAATTGCAAAAAAGCATTAAGATCTAACAGGCCACATAATTTTTATTTAACAATTAAAGAGTTTGTCAACATACACTCTAGAGTGTAGTTACACTAATGGCTTTATTCAAGGGGGAAGAAGGGATAATAACTTATCTGCTTCCTTGAATGCGTTAAGTGCATTAATGTAAATTGTTTGAATGACTTTGAAACGTTTTTTATCGAATCTTTCCGTCATTAGCTATAGCTGTGAGCGTAGAAGTTGTGACTTGTCTTTTAAATCAACAATTAAGTAATTATGTCACGGAAGAAAATTAAACACAAATAAAAACACTTAAGAGTCAAATAGAGAGCAAGCGCGCGAGCAAGAGCTAGATAGATAGATATATATATATATAGATAGATACATTGATTGATTAGTAAGGTATCTCATTAATTGTTTAAAATGTTTAACATAAGCTCGTATATATTTCAATTCGGTAAAGTAATAGCCGTATTTGTCCGCATCATTCGCCTGAAGAAAGATCTGTCTGGAAGTGATATGATATTTGTCTGCTCTATGATGTCCTTTCCAATTGTACCAGTTTGTTACTGTTGCATATAATTTGACACAATTGTAACCATGGGCAAAATAAACAGTTTCTGGAAGTAAACAAGTGTTATTGTCGGTATCGTTTTGTCTCGAGTAGGAATGTCTGCATCTGAAATGATACCTTCAGGTAGAGGATACTCCAGAAAACGTATTTAAAGCATTATGATACAATGTTATTCAGTTTTGCTTTATATTCCGAAATATTTAAGGAACAAAACTTAAAATACACAAAAAGTAGGTAATATAGTTTAACTACGCCATCACTCCTCACACAAAATATCGGGAAATTCCCTGCTGATACTTACTCACTTGGTACTGCTGACTTCCACGAGCAACGTTACAGTAGGGTTTATCTCTATATCTGTATTGGGAACATTTGCTGTAGGCGTACTCCATGTGTCTTTCTTGGATTCGAATATTGTTGTAATTTTGATTTGGATATGGAATATTTTCTCTCTATATATTTAATGTGTTGAATGCTGTAAGATTTGTTTGAAAGCTATGTGAGTGCTGTCATAGTATCCTCACATGAATAAGCACCCATTTATGTTAAAGGAATACCATTGCTGTGAAAATACTTATATTAGTATTCTGTAAGAGAAGTTTCTACAGGGATATCTCTGATGGAATAAAGCGTTATTGTTGTGTGTTGACTAATAGATGAAAGATTCTTTGGTATTTACTTTAACATACATCAATTTCATACCATTTTGTTCTATAAATGGTTGGATATTTAAGTACACTGTTCTACTAGCTATATAAAAAACACCCAAATATTGACCACGAAAATAACTTGCAGGATAAATCTAAGCGTAGTTTTATTTGACATACTCTACTCAACATAGAAAATAACATTTGCCAGGATTCAACGATGGTACTTCACGGATATGTTTTAAGTCAAACTTTTGTGTGTATACGCCACTCTGTGTTTATGTCACTTAAATTTTCAGTGTTATTTTGCCCTGGGGAATTTTGTTTATGATATGAAGCTTAAAGTTAATAACACGAAAAAAGGAACATAAAAACATGCTCACGTAGTGGTATCTGAAGACGTGCGCAATAATCTTCACTTGTGATAAAGAATTTAACAGTATATTGTCAGTCTCCATGGTTTTGATAACAGATGCCAGTATATAAAGCTCGACTCAGAGGGAGATCATATATACCAAGTGGTGAAATATATAAGATGGAAGTGTGAAACTCTGGTATCAAATTTTTTCTGATATGTCCTTTTCTTTGTACCTTACTTATATAACATAGTAGAGGTGGAATTTCAAATTTGATTTTCAAACACCTTTTAAATCATCCTTGATAAGACTCACATTGGAATATATATGATATTATTTATTGCTTCTACAATGGCATTGTTACGACGCCGCAAGCGAGTGCTTCAGTTTGCTGTAGGAATTATTCTTTTCATGTCTTTTGCCCCATTCCTTGTATTGATAATATCAAGGGATCAGACCCTGTCTCCATTTGCATCTCGTATGGACGGAGAAGACGTAAAATTAGTACAACGTCATGAAGACAAAGTCCGACATCAAAATCAGGTAAGAATAGGGCACTTTATTCAAAGATTGCACTATGATGTTATGTGTAGATCAGGGCTGCACAGTAACTTTGGTATCGGGCGGGTAAAAAATAAAAGTTCAATACCTGGCCGATATGGCGGGGGAAAAATTTTTTGTTAAAACAAATTTTTGGAAAATAAACAACATATTGACGATCTCCTCTGGTTTAGTTTGAACAGCTAGTATTACTTGAATAATAGTTAATAATATATACATGTATGCTGGACGAAGAATTGTTGTGAAAATGAATCGTTTCCCAAATAAAGTCGAAAAAGCGCTGCATTCATAACAATATCAAGTAGGCATGTAAATGTTGTATGTAAAAGTATAAGGTAAATAAACAATTAGTATAATACCACCAAGAGAGCAATCCACTTCTGGATTTCAAATCAACCCTCTCCACAGCTTAAAGCAAGCATCACAAGTACGTGCATTAAGCCAGTATATTTCAGTTACCATAAATGAACATGTCTCACAAGCATCAATTGAACAATAATAGCGGTGGTTTAGAATAAGACTTCAAGTATAAGGATGTCTTACAAGACTTCAAGTGGTATGCAAAGCTATCTTTCAAGGATAAGCGAGCTATTCAATTTCGTACCATGGATTCCTAAGAGGAAAACTTACTAGGCCATCCTAGAGGCATTTTATATGTTTTGTTTACAAGCCGTATGTCCTTGCCACTATTGCATAGTTTTAAACAGCGCGTAGTTTCATGATCATAAAATTCTTGTGGGAGATATACGTTATCCCGTTTGTTTGTTGTTGTCTCGCGTGTTAAAGAGCGCGATCTGAAGTAGAGGCAAATATAGAACTCTATCTTATTTATGATATAATAGAATTTTTAAGCTGCCAAGTATTTATAGGCTAATCATTATAATGAAAATTAAAGCCATAGGTCAAACAAACACAATTTAACCAATTTTGAAATTTTATATGCAAATTAATTACTGTTTCAACAAGTAGACTTTTGTAGATTTTTGATGTGTTGTTGTATATGTTTGTCCGATATTACGCAGTAAATATCATTACTTTTCCAATTTGTTTGACCCATTTTTTCATTTTTACTAGCCTATTATGTCCGTCGAAAAAAAGAAATTATTAACTGTTACATTAAGGTCTTACGTTATATATTGATGGTAAAGTTCATATATTAAAGAAAGTACAGAAACGAAACGAAACTATCTGCACCATAATGGATACTCCGGTAAATCAGGTACCTACCTCCGCATCTGGACAAACGTTGCGCTAATGCATAGTAACCCAACACTTCGTAATAAAATCTTCAAAACTTCACCTTTTCCATAAAACAGTTCATTACGGTATACAATTGTGTACCTTTGGCCGGACAAAGCATAGATTTTGGACAAAGGTAGACACTTGTCCACCGGAAAAGACTTTTTGATTTTTTTTCTGGATAAAATTCGGTTTTTAAGATTTTATAAAATCAATTTAGATTTTAATATGCTAAAGCTGATAAAAAGCCCATACCCTCATATATCTCAATAAGAGAAGATGCCTTATTCTATTTAGACCGGTGTAAATAGGAGTATAGGCCATCAACTCTTACGTAAGATTAGCTTCACGCTTTATTCCGTTATGGCATGTGGAAGGCGGACTTTGATTCCAGGGGAACCTTGATTACTTTTGCACCGGCATTCTGGGTAGAGTTCTTTTTTCGGTTCTCTTCTGGTTTCCCTGTGAAATTTTGCATTGTGTTTCAGTTGACAAAGACATTGCAAGGACATCGATGTGTTTTGGACAGATAGGTCATTTTTGTATTTTCGTATGGAAACAGTTTTTCATTGCAGAACGTCAATTCGCTTAATCCATTTGAAAATATAACATACAGTCATGGGTAAGTGGTATTGTGTGATTACAGACGACCAGGGGTGATGTGGGGTGTGTTTGACATGATGGATACAACATTCATGCAACATTTGTATTGTCGATCCATTTTGAAATTATAATTTGGGCATGTACTGACCAGGAACGTAAACTTGTTGACTTGTTTCGCCCTTAGTCCAAAAGACCTAGATGAAAAGCAATTTATGACATCTAAGATAGTGTTTGTCATTCTGTTTGTTCTAGTTTAAGGAAAATAAAACAAATGAAATAAGTAGGTCAGAATCACAAAAATGTGCATAAATTACGTTATTCAGAATCATGATATTTGCATATATTCATCACTTCAAATCACATTTGTAAAAGTAGACTTTATACAAACGAACGTAATATTTACCCGCCATGAAAGACTGTCCATGTTCCACGAAATATAGAATACGAGTTGGGTATTAATAAGCAGTCATATTAATAAGAAATGTAAAAAACCTGATTTCGCAATGATAAAGAACATATGTGTCACTATAATTAGGTTTCCTATTTCTTTGATTTCATGATTCTACATTCTTTTATGCTTTAATTCCCCTGTTACTTCCCAGTAAGTAAATAACAAATCCCTAGATATATAAATTTGCACATTAAAGACAAACAATGGTTAAGTTAATGATTTTATAGTAGCTTTGAGAACTAGCTGCTGTATTCAAGAGCTGATTACAATCATATTGTTAGATTATACATGAGATTACAACATGAACATATGGTTAAATAAATTACAATTCATGGATTGATGGCCTGTGGTGAATTGTATGTTTCTCTTAAACATGAAGCGTGATTCATTAATTTATGTTTAAATACAGAAAAGTTATAAATCATTGTATAACTCATAAAAATGTTATAAATCATGCTAGTCTTATAAATGTTATAAATCAGTGTATGTCATGAAAAGGGAAGTATTTCCAACTTTTAATTTCTGAATATGAAAAAGCGGTTTTAGTTTTAATTAAAACAAACTGGGCCGTATTCCAGAACGATGTTTAACTCTAAACGTAAGTCTAAACCGCAAGTTAGACCATCGTTTAGCTAAACGCAATTCCAAAAGGGTTGATAAATTTAGACTTATGTTTTAGCTTATCAAACTCGCTAAACCGCCGATAAATTAGACTTGCTCCGGGGGTAGTTTAAGGTGTGTTTAAATATACGTTTGCATGGATTGACTGATACTTACAATGGCTAATAATTTTTATATGGCGAAGTTCAAATTTGATATTATGAAGGGGCAGTGGTGTAGCCATTCATTTTTATTAAGGGGGTGGCAAGGCGGAACAAAGATTTTTAAGGGGAATGTATGGTTTTACAACAATTTTCTTAATTTTGCACATTTAGGCCTTATGATTGTTGTTAGATTTTGTATTGCAAAAATACCCAATTTTCTCAACATACTTGCCATGATAACGGCGACCATATTTGATTTTAATGACATTACGGGAACATGTTTCCTGGGTTAACGACAACACATTTTTCGTATACTGACATTGTTTGTTGGAAGATAATTAAAACAACAATATGTGTCACACCAGAACTTTTTTTTTTTTTTCATTTTTGATTTCTTTAGCCTTCACTTTAGTATTGAAATATTGGAGTTCCAATTTTGGCAAAATAATCGCAAATTCTGACGATATTTTGACTAGTTTAAGGCTATATTTCAGTTTTATGAATAAAATCTAAAAAAGGAGGGGGTGGGGGGCTCTGTAGTGACACACTACCAATCTAACCAAATGTCAGCTCCATAGCTGAAAAGATGGCTTCAAAATTTGTGTTCCCGTGAGGGAAAAAATGGCTGTGTTCACCATGGCAGCGGTAAAATACATCTAGAAAATTGGGTAGGGGAGATGCAGGAGAGTTGAGCCACAAGGAGAGTTGAACCACCCCCATTAGGTTTTACACAACTAAATAACTACCGGGAACCAAGACATGGCCAAAATGGGAACTATTTGCTCACGGGGCATCCAGAGAACCTACTTTAAAAAGCTTAAAATTGAGCTATAATGTGTGATAAAATATGAAGATTTCATATTGCATCTTTAGATTTGAGTGTCTTCTTTCATTTTTTTACATTTTATTTGGAAAATAGTCAGAAATTACTCCGCCAGAGTAATTCGCCGAATTTTGGCCTGATCCCAGTTTTTTGCCAATTCATACTTGGGAAAGCAGGGCGGTAATGACATTATTACGTTCAGCGTTTCTAAAAGTGAACATTTTCCAGGTAATACTATGCTGAAATTTTGATCATTTGTAAAATACATGTTGTACTTTTACCCCATAATGCCCGTTTATTCATCTAAGAATTCTAAATATGAGAAAAACAGGCTCAAAAATGACCATTTTATCATATAAAAGTATAGGAAAGGCATTTAGTTGTGTATAACCATTATCTCCAGAACTAGACACTCATCTGGCTCTTCCTACATTTAATGTAGCCTATAATATCATTATCACTCTATGTTTGTTTCACTGTAAAAAACAAATGCACAATTTCATGTGCTATACCTTTTAAAGTGATTTGGACACGTTTTACCAAATTTTATAAAAAATACATTATCTTGATTTTGCAACTAGATGCCAAAAGCCCAGTAGTTTTTGTCTCTCTTCAGTTAAAGGTGTTTAAGTTTATGAGTAAATACTTTTGAGCTGATGTAAGAAAATAGTTTAAGTTGGCTTTACAAAGAGATTGCATAGTTGGTGATTTGGTGCATATGAGGAGAGTTGAGCCATTAGGCTAGGGGAGAGTTGACCATAGGAAATGCATGTGTTATTTTGACAAAAAATAAATTTGAGTAGAATTATAGGCCTACTATAAAATAACTTAGAAGTAACCACAGTAACCACACTGATTATATTTAACACCATTTTAGAATAAGAAATACCAAAACGCAAAAAACAAAAATATCCCCAAATGTATTTTTTGTACTCTGTATTGTAATAATATGGTGTCTCAAGTCTTCTTCACCACTGGTTCAACCCTCCTATACGGTAATACCCATTGGAGAGTTGAGCCACTTTGCCAATTTTTTGTACACCTTTCCGATGAATATTAGGCTGCAACAATTGGTGCAACTATCACATTATATTACTAATATAATGTGATAGTTGCACCAATTGTAAGTAAACCCTCCAAAGTTTTACTTCAGACATTTAGTTTGGGGATTCTATATTTCATCACTGCAGAAGGGTGCAAAATGTAAAAAATGGCTCAACTCTCCTGCATCTCCCCTATTGGGTTTCAACACCATACATCCCCAGCCCATTTAAAGGGGGAACTCCCCAAATGTGTAAACTTACATATATTATGGTGCACCCCAATTTCTTTATAATACCTTCTTATGTACAAAAATAACTGTGTTTTTTGTCTTTTCTTCTGAAAGGAGTAAATTTACTACTTTTTTGAGCAAATTTTGCAATTTCAGCGCTTTATTACTATGATTTTTGACATGCACGAAAAAAAAAGCGTAGATTTTTAAAGCTGTTTTGTTACAATTACGAAAAAAAAATGTAGCTTGAGTATGAGCTGATGGAGTGAAAAATAGACCATTTTGGGCAAACTCTTAAAATGAAAAGAGTGAACAGTCACTCTTTCTTAGAGCGATTTTTTTTTCACTCCAAAAGAATGACATTTCACTCTTTTCGAGTGAAATCGAACGAGGTTTCACTCTTGAAGAGTGAAATGTCACTCTTTTAAAGATTGGTCACTGATACCGCTCTTTTGAAAAGAGCCATATAAGTGACCAATCTTTAAAAGAGTGGCAATTTTCACTCCCACAAAGAGTGAATTATAACTCTATAAGAGTGACATTTCACTCTTTAAGAGTGAAACCCCGTTCGATTTCACTCGAAAAGAGTGAAATGTCACTCTTTTAGAGTGAAAATAAATCAATCTAAGAAAGAGTGACCGCTCACTCTTTTCTTTTAAGAGTGCATGTTATACTGAAAAGGAGTGTAGACTATGTATCTGTATACTTTTTTTTTCCAGGGGCAAGAAGGAGGCAATGTTTCTTTCTGGAGAATCTCCCCTTTCCCCTTCTAGCTACGCCACTGTGAATGGGCTCTGACTTAAGATGGGGCCAAATGAGGACCACTCTCTAAATGTAAAAGAGTGAAAGTTCACTCTATCTAGGAGTGAAAACAATTTTACTCTAAACGAGTGAAATTTCACTCTTATGGAGTGAATTTTCACTCTTGCATGAGTGAAATTTCACTCTTTAGGAGTGACAATATTCAATCCTTTTGGGGAGTGATCACTGTAGTCACTCTTTTCTGAGTGAACAGGTTTGAAAAACATTAAAAAACAAAAGAATCAATCAGAAATGAAAAGAAAAATTTAAAATAAGTCAAAAATTCGCTTTAAAAGTTCCAAATATCGGATTTTCATTGGGTTGTTTGCTAATGAATAAAGGAAATGGTAGATCTAACATATTCTGTTTAAGCTTGTTAGCATGGAGATGTTTTTCAAAATGGCGACTTTTATATGAGGGGTATGATTACTACCCCCCCCCCTACCCACGGACGTAAGGTACCCCCACCTAAGGTGGTACCCCCGACTTTTTCATCAAAATGACCACAAAGAATGCAAAAACATGTAACCCCTCCCTTCCTCCCTACAGGAGGACGAGGGTTAAATTCACCCGCTTTGAAATATAGTAATTAGGCCTACCCACTTTTCAACTTATCACTGCACAGTCACTATAAACAGACGTTCATTCAATGCGATGTGTAAAAACGTACGGAGAAGAGTTAACGACACGATTAATATGTCACACTACGTTGATTGCCATTGACAAAATTAAATCGAATATCGGGGGATGATATTTCTAGTAGTTAAACATTTCGTTTAGTTAGACTATTCGATAAAGCATTTAAACAACGCATTCCTAAAACGTCAGTCTAGCTAAACGAATTTTTGGCTTAGACAAAGGTCTAACTAAACATCGTTCTGGAATTCAATACGGCCCACTATATCTAAACATTATATAAATCATGAGCCTTTTGTTCTTCAATGTTTCACGCAAACATGGGATTATAAGGAATGAAAAAATTTCAATTAACACAAGTGGTTTAAATTGATCGATAAATAGAACATTTTGGAAGGCCTTCCAAACGGCGTAACAAGCGGCCAACCTATCACATGCACTGAACTGTAACCATGAGCACGAGCACGATTGAGATTATACAAGAAGAACAACCGGTTTATTGGTGTCTTTATTTCCCTTAAATAAAACCAAATATCACACACCCTACACACACCCAATCTCACTCTCAAACATACATCCAACAATATCAACAGACACACACCACCCACCCAATACACAAACACACAAGAAACAAAAACAAACAAAAAATAAACAAAAAATAATTGTTGTTCTACAATGTAGTGAGTGTAATACGATTTCATTATATCTTTGTTTGTTTGAAAATGATAGGAGCAAGAAAAAGAATATTATTTGATATGAGTTTACTCCATAAAAAAGTATAAAATTTTAATTAGAGTCAGTAAGTTACATAATCGCATTAATGATCACACACATGTATCTTTATTCGGTATAAGTAACAGCCATAGTTGTACGTATCACTTGCCTAGAGAGAGACACCGCCTGATGGTGATATATGTCTGTTTGCCTATAATACCCACCCAATTTGTACCTGTTTGTTACTGTTGCTTGAGATATGATACATCTATAGCCATTGGCAATATAAATGTTTCTGGAAGTAAACAAATGTAATAGTCTGTATCGTTTTGTCTCAAGTAGAGTTGTCTGCATCTTAAATGATACCTTCAGGTCAAGAATACTCTGGATAAATTCATTCATAGTTGGAAGTAGAGAATCGGTCTAAATTTGTTTTAATTTGATTGGTCAATTGTACATCACGTGTCATTATCTATTTACTCTGTTTAATATATTTACTGTGTAAACTGTTAAAACTGTGAAAAATGGATGTAATTGGACAGACAGTAGCATTATATTTATTATTCAAAATAATCAGTTCACACAGTTTGATGTATTTCATTCTTGCAGATTTAATAATATAATGACGCAATCGAGAACCTTCGGGATATCTTGAAATTAATTATATAGAATAGATGATATACCATCTACTAATAAGTTCTTAACATGAATCAGTTCGAAGTTTGTATGATAGCAGATGCAAAATTCAGGTATACAAATCTGTGTATTATGCTTTGAATGAGAGATGTAATCTGGCCAAATGTACCTTAATTCCGTTTTTTCCCTGATGAAAACATTGTATTTTTGTTTCACTTGACAAATAGACACCGAAGTGTTTTGGACACAGTTACCGTTTTCAATTTTTGTAAGCAAAGAGTATTCAATGCAAGATAATAGGAGGTCGAATTGCTTAATCTAGTTGAAAATAAACATACAAATACAACCTGACACCAGTGTTGGGCGTTATTGTTGGCCAAAGGTATGTGTAGGGTTGGGAGGAGGAGGAGGAGGGAAGGAATGATGGGTGCATTGCTCTCAATCTGAGAACCTTCACATTGCAACATAACGATACACATATAGATATCAAAATTTAAAGAGTATATAAACAAGCAATAATTACTAATCTTTATAGAAACAGTGAAAACTGAGCAACTATAATACTCAAGAGCCGAGCTACTATATTCAAGAGGCGATAATTATCATATCTTAAACCTAAATTATGATTCATGAATTTATGGTTTCATAATTACAAACTATTAAATTTAATTTGTAATTATTACAATTGATACAATTGTAACCATGGGCAAAATAAACAGTTTCTGGAAGTAAACAAGTGTTATTGTCGGTATCGTTTTGTCTCGAGTAGGAATGTCTGCATCTGAAATGATATCTTCAGGTAGAGGATACTCCCGAAAACGTATTAAAGCATTGATCGTGTATCTGACATAAAAGATTTAGATACAATGTTATTCAGTTATCCATTATTTATCCGACACATTTAAGGAACAAAACTTAAAATACACGCAAGGTACGTAATATAGTTTAACCACGCCATCACTCCTCACACAAAATATCGGGAAATTCCCTGCTTATACTGACTCACTTGGTACTGCTGACTTCCACGAGCAACGTTACAGTAGGGTTTATCTCTAAAAATTTAAAGACAAATCGTGAAGTGAAACCCGGATGGATAAATGTATTGGGAACATTTGCTGTAGGCGTACTCCATGTGTCTTTCATGAATTCGAACATTTTTGTAATTTTGATTTGGATATAGAATATTTTCTCTATATTTAACGTGTTGAATGCTGTAAGATTTGTTTGAAAGCTATGTTAGTGCTGTCATAGTATATCCTCACATGAATAATGCACCCATTTATGTTAAGGAATGCCATCGCTGTGAAAATACTTACATATCAGTATTCTGTTAGAGAGATTTCTACAGGGATACCTCTGATGGAATAAAGCGTTATGGTTGTGTGTTGACTAATATATGAAAGATTTTTTGGTATTTACTTTAACATACATCAACTTCATACCAATTTGTTCTGTAAATGGATGGACATTTAGTTACACTGTTCTACTAGCTATATAAAAAGCAACCAAATATTGACCACAAAAATAACTTGCAGGAGAAAACTAAGCGTAGTATAAGTTTTACTTGACGTATACTTTACTCAACATAGAAAATAACATTTGGCAGCATTCAACGATGGTATGTTTTAAGTTAAACTTTTGTATTCAGTGCTATTTTCAGTGCTTTTTCGCCCTTGGGAATTTTGTTCATGATATGAAGCTGAAAGTTACTAACACGGAAACAAGGAACATAAAAACATGCTCACGTAGTAGTAGTATCTGAAGGCGTGCGCAATAATCTTCACTTGTGATAAAGAATTTAAACGTATATTGTCAGTCTCCATAGTTTTGACAACAGATGCCAATATATAAAGCGTTCAATGGAATTGATTTCAACACGAGTCTCAACTGAGAGCTCGACTCAGAGGGAGATCATATATATACCAAGTGGTGAAATATATAAGATGGAAGTGTGAAACTCTAGTATCAAATGTTTTCTGATATGTCCTTTTCTTTGTACCTTACTTATATAACATAGTAGAGGTGGAATTTCAAATTTGATTTTCTAACACCTTTTAAATCATCCTGGCCTTGATAAGACTAACATTGGAATATGTATTATATTATTTATTGCTTATTCAATGGCATTGTTACGACGCCGCAAGCGAATGCTTCAGTTTGCTGTAGGAATTATTCTTTTCATGTCTTTTGCTCCATTCCTTGTATTGATAATATCGTGGGATCAGACCCTGTCTCCATTTGCACCTCGTATGGACGGAGAAGACGTAAAATTAGTACAGCGGCATGATGACAAAGTCCGACATCAAAATCAGGTAAGAATAGGTAATTTATTCAACGATTGCACTACGATGTTATGTGTAGATCAGGGCTGGACATTAATATCCGCCCGACAGCAATTGGCGGGTAACTTTGGTATTGGGTAGGTAAAAAGTTTAATACCTGCCCGACATGGCGGGTAAAGTTTTGTATGTTAAGTCCATTTTGAGTAAAAAACCAACATCTGATTTAATTTGAGCAGGAGCGTGGCACTATCATGCCACCAATTAAAATACCAGTTTTTAAGAAAATCAAAATTTCCCGAAATTTCGAGTTGAATTTTCCATACAAAAACTTTGCAAAAAAAGACCAAATCGTCCCCAGTTGTAGCAAATTTCGAAGTTGGCGATGTTTTGTTTTTCAAATTGTTAACATTTGGGCAGGTAAATTTCTTGTCGGGCGGGTAATGTTGGAAAGTTACCTGCCCGACTGGCTAGTACGAAAAAATACCAATATCCAGCCCTGGTGTAGATGCTTTGAATATGATTAATAGCGATGTTTGTGCTTTTACGAGATTCCCAAGAAAAAGAAATATGAAAATACCACTTGCATTCAGTATGCACATAGTTGTCATGTTGCTTAGTAACCAGCTATTCTGACTAATTACTAGTTTATTATTTGAATAATAGTTAATATTATATATGCTGGAAAAATCTAGTCGAAACTGCACTGAATTGATAACAACATCAAGTAGGCATGGAAATGCTTTATGTAAAATAAAAAAAGTAAATAATCTTAACAACAATATGGTGCTAATACAGACTGTCCACGAATGATTTATTCGTTCATTCAAAAAATTGAGAAATGCATTCCTAGACATGTGTTTCTAGATTCTAAAAAGCATAAGAGGTGCAACTTTTATTTTTTTTTCAAAATTTAGTTAGGTTGTTTACAAATTAATGGTCCAGGAACAAGGGTTTTTTAGACCTTGGTCCAAAATCATACATTTTGGTCCAAAACTGACCTAACCATCATCTTCTACATGAAAATCCACATCTAGAAATGTATACTTTTATATGGATTTACTTATTGGTTGCTGAGTTACAAAGCGTAAAATATTTCAGAAAATGAGGGGTTACCTGTGCCCTTTAAGTATAAGCCGCATGTATGTTCAACACTTACATGGAGATATGACTTCGAAATTACTGTTAACTCGTCTTATGAAGCAGATAAAAACAGGTTGAGTTTTAAATATCTCTGTAGACTTGTCGGGGCGTTAACAATAATGTGAACGCGCATGACGTATTTCCTTTCTCTCACTTCCAACACAGGACTTAAGGTGGCTTAGCACAGATGCGGTGTCGGACACGAGTGAGCTGATATCAGCAGAGGTGGACACGATTTCAAAGTATTTATCCCGGGCTTTTAGCGTACTTTCTGGCGTACTGTATCTCGCGCTTTAATATAACGCGATCTTACACGTGCGTCATTTTTATAT
>JXSR01S074041.1:61184-75516 GCA_000969725.1 Ophiothrix spiculata | reverse complement strand
ATAGAGATCGTGCGTGATGAACTTGAAATACTATTTAGAACTTTGCTTCAAAAGTGGTTTGGAAACCATTATAAAGATAATAATAGGTTTAAATTTTAAGTTGTCAGAATGTAACAGTTATTCTTTGTACTTTTGCTACTGCCACAATTACGAAATTGCTCACAGAAGAATAGGGTAGGGTAGAGTAGGGTAAGGTAGGGTAGGGTAGGGTAGGGTAGGGTAGGGTAGGGTAGGGTAGGGTAGAGGTAAGGTATAGGGTAGGGTAGGATAGGATAAGATAGGATAGGGTGAGATGTGATGGGATGGGATAGGATAGGATAGGATGGGATAGGATAGGGTAGGATAGGATAGGGTGGGATAGGATGGGATAGGATGGGATGGGATGGGATAGGGCTAGGGGGAATAGGATTGGATAGGATAGGATAGGATGGGATGGGATAGGATATGATGGGATGTGATGGGATGGGATGGGATAGGATAGGGTAGGGTATGGTAGGGGTAAGGTAGGGTAGGGTAGGATAGGATGAGATAGGATGTGGGATGGGATTAGATATGATAGGATGGGATGGGATAGGATAGGGTAGGATAGGATGGGATGGGATAGGGTGGGAAAGGATTGGATTGGATAGGATAGGATAGGATTGATAGGATAGGGTAGGATAGGATAGGATAGGGTGGGATGGGATAGGATGGGATAGGATATGATGGGATATGATTGGATAGGATGGGATATGATTGGATAGGATAGGATGGGATAGGGTGGGATGAGATGAGATATTAGATTGGATAGGATGGGATGAGATAGGATAGGATAGATAGGATGGGATGGGATGGGATGGGATGGGATGGGATTTGATTGGGAAAATTTATTTCAGCAATGCATTTGTAATTATATTGCTTTTATGAGCCAAAATTCATTCACAAATTCCGTTGGGAAAGAAGATTATAAAATTTTGGCGCGAAATTGTTCGTAAAAATGAAAATTTGACACAACTTAGTTATTTGTCCGCCATTTTTAAAAAATGCTGGATCAGAAATCACTTACGATAAAATCGGTCACGCAATAAATTTTGACAGTTGTATTCAAACATCCTAAATGTCAACAGTGACCAAGATAAGAATGGCATTATTGCATCATTCTGTTTCATAGACACACTGGTTACATCCAGCCGTTAACGAATAAGTAAATAATTTAGTAGTATAATTATCATTAATTAAACAGATAATTACAGTAGCATTGAATGATTTGCAAAGCGCGCGATCGGATGATAAATTTCGTAATGAAAATGACGATATTCCGATATAACTGCCATGTTTTACTCGCTGGTCATGAAGGATGTACATCCTACTCTGGCTATGTGGGATTCAGCTCGTTGAATGTCACTGACCATAAGGCCGAAACCATAGTAGGCCTCCAAACAAAATTTTCGCTACCAAACATTTGGTCGTGACGTCAAAATGACGAGTGACTCCAAACAAATAACTTCAACGCCGAGTTGAGACCAAATAAAATTTCGCGCTATAGATTGCACATGTTATTGAATTGCCATATACATTGGACCAAATGTTTGTTACCCGTTCATACTTTAAATTCGATGGCAAATATTTGGTGACGGCACGACCAAATGTTTGGTAGGGAAAATTGTGTTTGGAGGCCAACTATGGTTTCGGCCTAAAGGGCTGCACATATTAAATTGTACTGATGAGTGATGTGCCTTTTATATGTTGCTGACCTCGGGGATGCTCATCTTCGAAATCACTGACTAAGGGCTGTACATGTCACTGGTCATGAGTGATGTAATCCTGAATGTCGCTGGTTATCAAGGATGCACCTCCTTGAATGTCAGTGGCCAAATAACTGGCCATAAGGACTGCACATAAAAATGTCGCTGACCGTGTTGGATGCACATCCGGAAGCTTACTGACCATGGGAGATGCACATTCTGAATGTCAGTGGTCACGAGGGATGTATATTCTGAAAGTCACTGGCCATAAGGGCTGTTCATATTATGTCACTAGCCATGAGAGATGCACATTCTAACAATGTCACTCGTCATGAGGGATGCACATATTAAATGTCACTCGTCATGAGGGGTACACATGTTAAATGTCACTGGCTATGAGGGATGCACATATTAAATGTCACTGGCCATGAGGGATGCACATATAAATTTCAATTGTCATGAGGGATGCACAAATTAAATGTCATTGGCCATCAGTGCACATATTTAATGTCACTGGCCATGAGGGATGCATATTCTGAATGTCACTGGCCATAAGGGCTGTACATAATAATTGTCACTGGCCATGAGGGATGCACATTAAGCTAACATTCTGAATATCACTGGTCATAAGGCCTGTACATATTAAATATCACTGGCTATGAGAATGCACAATCTGAATGCCACTGGCCATATGTGTTGTACATACTAAATGTCACTTGCCATTAGGGCTGCACATATTTGAATGCCAGAGGCCATAAGGGCTGCACATATTAATGACACTGGCTATGGGGGATACACATTCTGAATGTCACTGGCCATGAGAAATGTACATATCTAATGCCACTGGCCATGATAAATGCCACTGGCCATTAAGACTGCACATATTAAATGATACTGACCGTGAGGGAGTCACATCCTGAATGTCATGAGGGATGCACATTCTGAATGTCACTGGTTATAAAGGTTGCACATATTAAATGTCATGGCCATGTTGGATGCGTATTCTTAATGTTACTATGATGGATGCACATCCTGAATGTTACTATGAGGGATGTACATCCTGAGTAGCTGACCATGCGGGATGCAAATTCTGAACGTCACTGGCCATTAGGACTGCAAATATTAAATGTCATGGCCATGAAGGAGGCACATTCTAAATCTGGCTGGCTGTGAGGGATGCACCTCCCTGAAAGCCACTGACCATAAGAGCTACACATTAAATATCAGTGGCCATGTTGGATGCACATCCTGAATGTTACTATGAGGGATGCACATCCTGAGTAGCTGACCATGCCGGATGCACATTCTGAATGTTAGTGGTAAGGGCAACACATATTAAATGTCATGGCCACGAGCTAGGGAGGCACATTCTAAATCTGGCTGGCTTTGAGGGATGCACCTCCTTTGAAAGCCACTGACCATAAGAGCTGTTTTTATGTCAGTGGTCATGTTGGATGCACATCCGGAATGTCACTGGCCATTAGGACTGCACATATTAAATGTAAGTGACCGTGAGGGAGACACATCCTGAATGTCATGAGAGATGTGCATATTCTAAATGTCACTGGCTATAAGGGATGCACATATTAAATTCCATTGCCAAGAGGGAGGCACATTCTAAATATTTTATTTATTTATAACATTCGGCTATAAGCCAGGCTAATCCCAATAGTGCAAATGCATTAAATTCAAGGGACGCCTCCGTGGTGTGAAAGACAGAATATTGGAAAGAATTTTCGATTTTAGATGCAGGAGGAAACCGAAGTGCTCGGAGAAAACCTGCGAGGACGAGTATGGATCGACAACCAAATGCACGTACAACCTAGGTCCGACCGGGAATCGAACCCGGGCCGCAGCGGTGAAAGGCGAGGTCAGAAACGCTGCGCCAACCCGTCCTCCCCGGCTATGACTGGCTGTGAGGGATGCACCTCCTTAAAAGCCACTGACCATAAGAGCTGCACATATTAAATGTCAGTGGTCATGTTGGATGCACATCCGGAATGTCACAGGCCATATTACTAGTAAATGTCCCTGGCCATATTGTCGAATATAACTGCATGCCTAATTTAGGACTGCATATCTTGAATGTTGTCCCCACGTGATGTCTCATATCTTGAACTTAGTTTGATGGCAATTAGTTGAATTGGGAATAAACACGGGCAGCTCGATCACCATCAATCATCGAGTCCGTGCAGCATGTCGGCGTACATCGAACTCCGTGCTTTCCTCTGTAAAAATACTAAGGAATGTCGTCGAAGCAACCAATTCAGATAGTATATCCTCTAATTTAGTTTTATTTGTGCTATTTTCAGATCAAATAACTGTATGATAAGGTGGATAACACGGATTTGAGAAGTTATTTGCGAAGACCAGTCCGGTTATCGGAAGTAACGATTTGCTAGACCTGAAATATATTGCCACCTATCTAGGTAAGTTGTACTATAATTTTCATTATCAATGATTCCAATTAAACTTGTGTTCTGTAGCAGGAAAAAATGCAAAGTTCCTTTACTTTCTTTCTTTTTTTTTCCCATGGTCACTCATACGTATGATTGATATCTTGTGGACATACTGTACAGTGCCCAATTTATGAATATAATTTCTGTGTTGGTTTGTTGCGACCAAAGTTAACCCAACCGAACTTTACGACACGTCGTTGAGACCAAATGGCTAAAGAAGGATTTCCCCCGTGTCCAGGTTACGATTCGGCAATTTATTAAACTTTATTATACGCACACACCAACCCCCTCCATAGAAAAACCACCACCTCCCTATTATACACTAGCTTAATACAGGGGCAATCTAGAGTGCAGATCCAGATCCGCATCTCCGTAGACCTTAACAAGTACCCATTTACGTAGAGCTGATACAGCAGATCCGGATCTGAGGCCCGTGTATATACAGTATACTGCAAAGTGGCTTTCGGAGATGCGCATTCATCTGGATTTGCACTCCTGTGTAGATTGCCCCATTGACTTGAAATACCGATCGATTTAAGGACATTAATAGCTTGGTCACAATAATCGTACGAACAGCTTATTCGTACGATTGTGACCAAGCTCTAACAAAGCTGAGCCGACTGAAGAGGTAATCATGGTATGGGTTCAGAGTCGAGCCAAAAAACACATATCAGAGACAGATATTTCAAGGTGAGCAAAATAGATGCTCATGTAATATTTTATTACATATTTTCAATTTTCACACATAGCACATATAAATTAGCTTGAACAAAAAATTCCCTCTATGTATAAAACGTATACCAGAATCCACCAAAAAGTAAATATATATTACACATACAAGTTCAGTTCTAAATTGTGTATCAGTCATAAAATTGACCAATTAGGCGTCAATAAACCCTACCATGCATTCATCAAGTACACTGCATTATTCACCTTAAAGCTCACAAACTGCACTGTGAAAAATGCATCGGGATAATATCTTTTTGGGTGTGCATACAGTAATTCTGAACTGTGGACACCAGATAAACAAATGCCCATCACTCGAAAAATACACTGGTTGTGCATCCAGTCACCATTGAAAATTATAAACTGATGTCAGAAACAAAACTCGAGATTTGAATGGAGGTTAATTTATTCATAGAAACATTGCATAATTTAACATCCCTTTAGAAGAAAATTGAAGCATCATCGTTTGTGAATAATATAACACCCCTATTGATGACAATGGAAGAATCATGTGATGATGATTTCAAGTTTGTGTTATTAACTTCCAAACGCATCTACTTTTTTCTCCCACTAGATAGGGAGGTGTTTTTTTCTGAAAAAACATGACATTTCTTGTTAATGAATGATGTCCGTGACGAATGCATGGATTAATGTTGTATGGTACGTTGTCCACATCATACATGGATAAAGTAGTAACTACATTAAGAAAGACATTTACGTCTCAATGAACAGAAAAATAGCTCAAGTTAGACCATGAAATCTCAAAAAAGTACATGTAACTGCTATCTATTCCACTTGTAGTTACTGCATTTAATTTTACACGAACTTATTTCCACAAACCATTACACAAAGCAGAGAGAATTTAATTACATAGAAATAATTCAAAGTGAATATGAAAAAAGACCACTAGAAAATAATGAAATCACTACGACTTCATGGCATAGCGCACATTGAATAGAATTTTAAATAATTGAACCAATAAAATTAGAAAATTCTTCCATTATGTCCCTTGAAGGGTAGAATTGATATTTAAATAACAGAAATATAGATACGACTTTTGTCCACATTTAACATCTTGCTATTTTAAATAACATTATTATCAAATTGATTACAAAAATTCATCAACTCCACATTTTCATATAAAAATCAGTACAAAAATTTATCAAAGGGAAGCAAATTTTTGGATTGTTTTGTTTTTAAAATAAATACATTTGTAACAGCCCGTCTAAAAAATGCGGGTCATAACAAGTTAATTGCATACGCGATGATTAGTACCAACGTGATTTGTTGAACAAAATATAAGCAAAAATATCTTTGATTATCATGATTACTGGTTTACTGGACATTTTACTGCCGCGTTTATCGGCATTTTGGCATCAATAATATATGCTAGGAAATGAGTATCAAAATTTACTCTTAAATAATGTTTAGAATTACAAATGAAAGGAGGGATTTCTTGAATTTTGCAAGGTTTAATTGTACAAAATTACACACCTTGCGATAATACCTGGTGGAGTCATTGTGTGAAAATACAGTAATTGCAAAATTAAGTCCATTTATAATGTAATACTTCTTTCTGCTACAAAATATGTTAATATTTTCACTATATTCTTAAGTCTCAGAAACCAAAATCTGTGGCAGAAAGATAGTTGCTTTGGCTTCAAAACCTACATTAAATTTTAAAAGAGGTACCAAATTTGCATACAATATTCTCACAAATGTAAATTTATCATTAACTGCGTAACAAAATACAAAACAACCTACGGCGAATTTCAGAAGTGGATCAGTCCAAAATCAGAATTAGACCACTGACGACGGTGTCAGTGTTGCTGAACAGTTTAAAACTTCTTCTAATAATAATACAAAACTGTCGATGTTTTTCATCAAATTTTACAACCTTAAATCGTCGTTTTCCGTGACCCCATATGACACATTACTTCACAATTCTAAGCATTTATATATTAAATCCAATAATGTACATGGACCAAAGAAAAGGTCAGTTAAACAAGATCGATCTGAACTCTTAAAACGGTATTTACGGCAAGGTATCGGTGTCCCCTTTCTATTTTCTCAGTTTTAAGAAATCAAAACGGTACTTGGAAATTGGAAAGTCCGCTATTCATTAAAAGCCATCTTATTTTGGCAATAGCTTATCTAATCGTTAACGATTGAATAACGCAATTAAAGATTTTGCTTGGCATAATTCGGTCGACGCAGACATTTTGACAGCATTTCATAATTAATTGTTTTGTAATAAGTAAAACAATGCTATTTTAATGCTCAGGTCCAACTTGGCACTTTATAGCTACCCCATCTTGGCATCCATGCCTTTTGAGCCCCGGCCAATGTTTTGACGGCCAATTGAGGTCCAAAACATTTTAGTACACATTTGTTTATGTTTACATTTTTAGGTTACTCATCACTGATAATAAACTTTGCGGTTTTTAAATGAGTTATTTATCTTTTGGCAATCTCTTTCTGTGACAATTTAAAATTACATAGAATTGTGGTTTTATGACAACACAATGTTGTTTTCTAGTCATTTCGCTGGCGATCACGCGTGATTCAGTTTCAGTCATAAGAATGACAACAATCACACTGTGATCTGTCCGTTTAACCGTCATACTTATTATTACCATTTATATTTACAAATAGGTGTAGTATACTTCTGATCGTCAGCGATAAGCGATTGTTGATATTGATATAGAGTAGGCGTAATCGCGGTAAGCGATAAAAGTATACTACACCTATAAAACTTGTTTACATGTCGCTGTATGCTCACAAAACTGCATTTTTTTCTAGCTGCAAATTAAGTCATCTTTTGGCGACATATCAACTTGACAAAATAGCGACGCGTCTGACTCCACCTCAAAATGAATCATAAAGAATAATCTTGAACATAACTATCGCCAAAGCAAATAGTGCATTTCAAATTGATCCATAAAGTACTTTACACTAATGACAAAAATGCATCAATATTGGTTTAAAACTGGTCAACAACACTTACTTTTTAAGACGTATATTTCAGTGATACCAATCACCGTCCTCAGCGTTCTAATTCGCGACAAAAATGCAGTTTTGTTCATATGAATTGAGAATAATCTATCTCCTTATTGTACACGACCGTCTTTGAATATAATCATAATTTGTCATTATCTTACAATTACTTCATCTTTTACAAAATGTTCAGTTAATTGAACAGTTGTCAATAGCCTTCCCGTTTCAGTGCAATTAAGGCAATTTGTGAATGAATGATATAATTCCTTTTTAATATACAGCGTTGCATTTCAAAACAATGAGTTCTGATGTCGCATTCCCATGCAGAGCAGCGTTAAGCCAACAGGTATGTATCAAAATATCGAGAAAACATTGCTCATTTTTCATGGAACAATCAATTGATGCATACCTGAACCCGAAGCACATTTACTTCGCCCGTTTTTTTCTCAAAGCAATCTACATTAAGCCAAGGCACATTTTTCTTATAAAATTCTTCGTCCTTAGTTTACTTTTTTCCGAAAATTTATAAATCATAATCTTGTTCTATAACAACCTGACAATCAATTTAATTGCATTGAGTTAAAGCTTTTTTGAAAAGCAAAGCTTTTTTGAAAAGCAATTTAAGAGTATAGAACAATAAATAAAATGATTTAGTTTGATTTGAAATTCTTAAATACTATAGCACCACATGCGTATAAGAACTTCAAACATTGCTTTTTCGACTTTTCTTTCAATCTATGCGATTTTGTAAAACAAACGTAATAAAAGTCTTTGATATAAAACAGTTCTTGAGTCGAATTCACTTATTAGCAAGCAAGGACTCTACCAAAATGTCCCGTATGTGATGGTTGTCTTGTTTCATTGTCTCGTTTCCAGAGTGCTGCGTCGACAAGCATGTGTAAGGGGTTGAACTTTTCCTCTGTAGCACCAATGACAGGTCGTCCACTTGTAAGCGGACCGGACACAACTCTTGGTGGGGACGGAGGCGGTGTCTGATGTGTTGGCAAAGGGGTACCACTTCCGTAAAAATGAAGTCCGTTATTTGGTGAGTATGCAGCCGGGGAGTTTGCTGGTAAAGTGTAAGGAATGGGAACCTGTCGTGGCAGAGAAGGCGTTGGTCTGTACAAAGGGGTAATTACTGGGTATGGAATAAGTGATGGGCTGGGGTAACATGTAAGCGACGATGAAGGCTCGTTGCATCTAAGAAGATTATGAGTGTCTGTGTCCATTCTGTCTTCGCGTTCTTTCTGCTCGTCGACACGCGGGTCTGTTTCTCGTTCAAGATGGGGTGGGCTCCCACAAGATGAAACATCATCCCGTGAGTAAGGAGGGGATTCATAACCACTGCTACTTCCCGAGAGGTCTGGAGCATCATCACTAATGTCAGCACTGTCCGCAGGCTCAGGGGATCCACAACTGGCATCTGAAGAGGATCCCATGTTACTGTCACCGTCTTCCGAAAACGAGCTTGCGCTACCCAAACTGCTGGTCGACTTTCCGGACGTTCTGCGGCTGATGGTAAACTTATCTGGATCACGACCTTCTTGACGGATCATATCTGGAAGGATACGCCTTCTTGCATTGATGAACCAGTTACACACCTGCAACAAGGACAGGTTAGCTGCGCGAGCCAAGTGTACTTTCTCCTGGTCATTTGGGTATGCATTATATCTATGTTCATACAACCACATTTTCAATATGTTCACAGATTCTTTGGGGAGGTTTCCTCGGCGTTTCTTGGCAGGTGGACCTCCGCTGCTCACTGTATCACTCATACCGCTACCAATAACCATGCTGCTAGTCTCTGGACTAAATGGATCACTGCTGAATGACGTTGCCATATTACTTGGAGGAGCTGGACGGAATTTCTTGTGGACTACACCATCTGGTGGGACTTGGTGCATGCTGTCTTCGTCTTTGATTGGTGAATTAACTGAAGAGAACAAAAACACAAAATACAGACAAACGTTAGCGATATTGCCAATACAGGATAGGTTAATTAGACATATACCTGGAAATACATTAAAACATTATGAGAACACGGAGGGAACCATTGAGTAACTTTTGTGGGAAGGATTAAACAAAGAAATGTCGTAACTTTAAATGACAGTGCCAATAGCATGGGAAACAATTGCAGCATTAGCTAGAAAGGAAGTAAAAAGTACAAAGGCACAACAAACATGGAACATTTTGAGCAAACATAACACCCGGGAAATGTTTACTCAAACATTAATTAAACATGAACACCGTTGCCAACGTGAACAATTTGACAGGTAAAGCGCCGAACTACCGGTAGTCTTCCTTGCAGTCTAAAAAAATGTCAATATTGGAATTAGGGGGAAACAAAATTCTGTGCGAGAGACGACTAGACGACAGAACTGACAACCATGAAGGTGTAGTGGTCCGACACGTGAAACTGGAGCGGTACGACTCCGAGCACCTACATGTACGGCGAGTTTAAGTAGAGATGGCCACGTTTCAAGAAACCAAAGTCCAAAATTTTATCAAATTCAGTACACATTGACATCGTCTACATTTACCTGTTCAATCTGAACTAATTAGCTTCAAAATCCAACTTACAAATTTAAAGATTAAATAACTGGATCAATTCACGCATCAATATTTGACAACCTGGCGCCATAGCTATACACTCCACTTTTGAATGAAATAGTAAATGAAAGAGAACTTCACGATTTTTAGCATGTTTAAGTTAAGTTCGATATTAAATAAACACCCGCTCGACTGGCGCAGAACTTAAAAATACAAACAAACTAAAACTACCCTTGAACGAGCCTAAACCAAAAAAGCCCAAAACCACGTGGTTTTCAAGTTCAACGCTGTCAAAGAAGTGTTTTCCTTTCCAATTACAAGTGACTTATTTTCCATGAAGAAAACAACGGTTCTAATTTAAAACTTGTTAAGTGTTGGTCAAAACAATTTAATTTGATGTTGTCAAATGATAACAATCTGGGTTTTTCAATCTGCAAGAACGATCATGTTCATTCGGCGCAAAATTATCAAGATTACAATTTATATCAGCTTGAGCATGCAGCAAATGAATGCATTGATGTCGTTTCAAGTTCACGAATCAAAATCTCATACATTTTAAAGGTGAAAAGTGCGAACATATTATACTGTTTTGACATTTATAAGTAATAAGAGTTCAGTTTAATAATCATTCTGAATGGTAATTAAAACAGATATCCCCGTATGTGGTATTAATCTGGCAAATCTTCAAAAGGGTGAAACAGCGAACATTTACTGTTTTCTTGACAAAATATTATTACTTAAAAATGAAAACAAGCATGACATGCAGTTGATTTCACCTTTTCATTGTCCATTAAAACAATTTTGGTTTGTGTTAAGAATAAAAAAATCACACATTCTACTAATCTGTTTTCATTTCAATGTGGGAAAATCGTCATTTTAAAATCTACATTGTATGTACTGATGTTTTGAAATTCTTTAAAAAATCACTTCAGCTTTCTTTCAAACTTTTGATAATTTTGGTACCGAACTATTTCTCATATTTTTCTATAGACCCCTATGTGAAAATTTACAGCTGAAATATGCCCGTTTTGGAGATACAGGACCTAAGTGAAAATGTGTCTAATTGTGGTAAACATAAAATTATCTGCACAGTGAGGTATAGGCAACTAGACTAGACTATATAGACTAGACAAATTTGCTCAAAATCAAAATGGCTGTGCCGATTTTTCATAGTGGAAAACAAAATGTGAAAAATCGAAATTTGTACCAAAACCTGTCGATATTTGCATGTATTCATGAAGAGACAACTGTAGACCTGAATAATAGTGAAACCATACATCAATGCTACTGATAACAATCGTGAGAAGACAATTTAAATTTCGATGGTTCATTTGTATATAAATTAATGAACATCACATCGATGCTATATTGTTCACACCTATCACTCTTTTCACCATGTAGAATGAATTGAACTTGAATTCAAAAGAATAATTCATCATGGTAAAGAAGAAGTCCTATTTAATTTATTTTGATTTAATTAGTGATCAATTATCTCCAAATAGACAACAGGTGCTTTCTGAACTAACTGTACAGTTTTGACCAAATACAAAAAAGTAAAGAACCAAGCGTGGCCTTTTCCACAACCTGTTCAAATTCCCACATATATTTCAAGCCACACGATTGGCTGGGATTGAGTCTATTGATTGTAATTAAGTAACAGGTGGTATTGTGTCTGCCATTAAGCAAACAAAGACTTGAAAAGATAAAAATCCAAGCTTTCTGATTCACACTCTATCGTAAAGTTGACATTGAATTGCACAGTAAACTATAGTAAGCCCACGCTAAATGCCATTAGTATATTGTTGTGCCATTGACGTTGTTTATATGACCGACTTTTTATTAGTTTTCCTTTTATTTTTATTAATAAAACCATAAATAATCCGAGCCAAGGCCTATATGCTATGACAGAGAGTTGGTTCTTCCATATTTGAAAAAAACAAATCTTATAAAATAGACGGGTCTAAATATCGCGATCTAGTCGAATCCTACAAAATGTCAAACCAATCACTTGCATCATGCCCTGGATCAAAGTCGTCATCTTTATGTCGAAACCAAGTTCGCCTGTCAGCCCGGGCTGTCAGCCTCGTTTTGAGCTTCGATTCTTCCCCCAACGATGGAAATACGCCAAACATATAAATAGACTGGCCTGGACCAAGGACTTCGTGCATGTTTCTGATAACTTATCACCAATATTTGGTGTAAAACCAATAAAACGTTTCCTCTCCACTAATCAACCAAAATACTCTAAACAAAAACCAATGTCACCTTATTGAACTTGAATTTACACACTGACAGATAACTCTTGGAATCATGCCAAGTTGTAACACTGCGTGGCGGGAATAACGTGTATTAAAGGTGAGATCATTTACACAATTTGCTGATATACTGCTGACTTATTAGTAAAGCATTCATCATCGTTAAGCATGTAACCATAGATATTTAAAGACAATTGTTCACGTTAACTATAGAATTGGGCGTACATCACAGTGCTCGCATTTGGTCTTGGGCGGTGACGCATGCACACTAACAACATACCCACACTATGTGCACAACTGTTCATTCCCCTTTTCCCAAAATACACCCGCATGTGACTTTTAATAGTATGACATCTGTATGATTCAATTGACTGTCTATTATAATAGGCCTCATGTAGTCATACCCTAAAGAGATGTAGTTTACTTTAAAATGTTTAACGCGATTCATATCCCAAATAGATGCAAATTTATCTTACACGACCTGCCCAATTTATTATTCTCGCATGCACGTCAACATTCATGTTAGTTTAAAAACATGTAATATACACGATTCATATCCAAAATAGCTATCAATTCATCTTACACGATCTGTGCAATTTATCTTTTTTTTTCGCCTTCACGTCAAAATTTAAAGGTAACGATTCAAGCTTCACATCCAACAACTCTAGTTTTAATAACATCGACGAAATATATCACCACATGGTCATCGTGACATTTCAGCCATTTAATATCAGTGCGTGTTGAAAATCACTCTCAAGTGGAATTATCTCTAAATCCCGAATATCGGAATTATTTTATCCCTAACATACGGTAAAATGAATCACAAACTCATCAATCCAAATTTTCATAAAATAATTTCCCCAATCCGGTTGCATCGTTTGTGCAATGAGCAGCAAACAAATGCGACAAACACATGTTCTTTCACTGTCATTATGCATAATTCAACTATAATCATCAAAAAATGTACGCATTCAGATTTCTTTCAATATATTTGTCGCAATTCATAAAATAGTCACCGGGTGTTGCGAGCAACGAAGCGGATTGTTAGAGGGAACTAATTTACATCAAATATCAACTTGTTTTCATTAAAAAAAAAATGACCGAACTATATATTCATCTGCACATGGATGATATGTCGAGAGGATTTATTGAACCTTATGGTCGTATGTAACTAAAACCTTACCATTTTAGTCTATAATGGACCTCATCTACAAAGAAAAATAGAACATGTCGTGTTAAATTCTTTCAACCATAAATCAAGTCGCGGATCATGTTGTGAAAAGAAACCATACCCGAATAGCCGATATCATTTCGGAAATAATATTGAAAGCTATTATATATACATCATCATATTCACTACTAATTAAAAAGGTCCGATTTCGGGATCGGACAGTATCCAGTGAAAATAAGAATTTTATAAAGAGAGCCTGTACTATATGTTTACTCAATATATTTTACTTCGCATAACGCAGATCATAAAAACACGTGGTTCTCAGATATTTCGTTAATTACGGATGACATGATATTGACACTCCTTCAATGTGTCACAAGATATCCGTAGAAATCGCCAGCGCATATGGTCAGGAAATAGTAAATGACAAAAACACAATGTATTAATAAA
>JXSR01S074041.1:45070-61134 GCA_000969725.1 Ophiothrix spiculata | reverse complement strand
GTGTTGAAAATCACTCTCAAGTGGAATTATCTCTAAATCCCGAATATCGGAATTATTTTATCCCTAACATACGGTAAAATGAATCACAAACTCATAAATCCAAATTTTCATAAAATAATTTCCCCAATCTGATTGCATCGTTTGTGCAATGAGCAGCATATAAATGCGACAAACACATGTTCTTTCACTGTCATTATGCATTATTCAACTAATCATCAAAAAATGTACGCATTCAGATTTCTTTCAATATATATTTGTCGCAATTCATAAAATAGTCACCGGGTGTTGCGAGCAACGAAGCGGGTTGTTAGAGGGAACTAATTTACATCAAATATCAACTTGTTTTCATTTAAAAAAAATGACCGTACTATATATTCATCTGCACATGGATGATATGTCGAGAGGATTTTTTGAACCTTATGGTCGTATGTAACTAAAACCTTACCATTTTAGTCTATAATGGACCTCGTCTACAAAGAAAAATAGAACATGTCGTGTTAAATTCTTTCAACCATAAATCAAGTCGAGGATCATGTTGTGAAAAGAAACCATACCCGAATAGCCGATATCATTTCGGAAATAATATTGAAAGCTATAATATACAACATCATATTTACTACTAATTAAAAAGCTCCGATTTCGAGATCGGACAGTATCCAGTGAAAATTAGCTCTAGTTCAGAGCTGAAAATAGACTGAAAGATTTGTAATACTACCCTTTCTATACAATATTATCTGGCTCTTCTAAATACTGTACTGGAATTTACCCTAGAATTTTTTTTTTACTCCGGGAGGGTAGAACTCGGGGGAGGGTAGAACTCTGAATAGAACAGCTGCTTTATATAGTCTGAAGACCAACTGTTATCATTTTAAAATGTACTAACATTTCATTCAATGTAGATCTAGCATTTTTGGGCCTAAACCTGGTATTTCTCAAACCAAGCATATTTTGAAATTAAAATCAAGCTCCTCAGAGCTAGTGAAAATAAGAATTTTAAATAGAGAGCATGTACTATGCCTTCTACCACATTATTCAATATATTTTACTACGCAGATACATGTAGATCATAAAAACACGTGGTTCTCAGATATTTCGTTAATTACGGATGACATGATATTGACACTCCTGCCTTCAATGTGTCACAAGATTTCCGTAGAAATCGCCAGCGCATATGGTCAGGAAATAGTAAATGACAAAAACACAATGTATTAATAAATTGGTTACATACAACCAAATTACTACAAAATTCATTAATCCACGTCATTGTTTTAATGAGCGCTCTATAAATGAACGGTATGTTCCTGCTATTTTTAAAATAGACTGTGACTCGCCATACGTCGAGACTGTGACAGGCAGAATGATCACCACGAGACATTGATAGTGAAATCGAATCTATGGTGAAATTACCCATTTTATACTCAATAAAAATATCACAACAAATTTAATTAATATTTATTTTACTTATATATATTTATATTTATACCACGCAGATTTAGCATACACTTACAAAAATACTACATAGTGCTAGTAGTAACTGGCATATGATTCAAAAAAACATAACTTGAATATTCCATATTAACCTTTTATGCTAATAATATAGTTTTCAATGCCGTCTTCCCCCCCCCCCCTAAAAAAATGTCATCACTTAACTAAATAATCATTCATTACATTTCATATTAATAAAAGCCTCTTTAAAAGCACTGACATTTTATTAAATTTTACAAATGTCATTTTTAATAGCAAAATCAGTCGCCATGTCCGCGTACACAACGACTTGTGTGGAGTAAAGATGAATTTTAGATTTTAAGCATGATGACATTTACTTGTACATGTGAAATACCAATTTTGAAAATATATAAAATTAATAGCGTATATAAACATTGGTTTTAAGCCTTTTTTTTGTCATTAAAAGCGGTATAGACACAACGAGCCGAAACATAACACCAATTGTGACTGTTACTTGTATATATACAAGTCGTTAACTGCGTATTTTTGTCAGAAAATATCTGAATATTTGTCTTCCGAACAGTCCCAACATTTGAAAAAAAGTCACATACACGAAATTGTCTACACATTTATTAGTCCGCACACGTGCATTTTTTCTGAGACACACAACCGAAATTAAAATGTTTCTTTGAAAATTACGTTGTTTCATAAAATGTTCAATAACTATTATCGGCACACTAGCATATTATATGACCTAATTCTTGACTTTCAAATGCGATTTTTATCAAAAAAAAACTCAAGTATTTATCATTTCATCTTTGATATGAGGGTTGTTCCATTTGATATTGAAAAATAAAAACAATTAAAAAATGTCTTCAATGAACTGGAAATTGCTTTCACAACAAGCTTGCTAACCTAACTAGAATTTTAATGAATATCAATTTTATTTGTTTAAATTTCAATGAAATATATTCCCTAGTGTGACATGTTTTTAATTATTTACCTTTTTCAATTAGTTTCACTGTTGTAGATGAACAATTCTCACCTCTTTCTAATAATTATACATAAACTTGGCTTACTTCTGAATATTTGTTTATTATTAACCTCAATAAATATTTTTAATTAGTAAAGTTCTTAAGTTTCCAAGAAATAAAAAATGGACAGCACTATTCAAATATGAGACCAATAAACGTATAGACTTGTAAACATGAAATCAGAAAAAAATGAGAAAGGATAGCCATAAAACTAACTTTGGAGAATTGTATGAAAAAAAAAATAATTAACTAAATGGTTGTAGGCCTACATGTAGAAAATATTCAAAAATTAAAACGAACAAACAAATAAATAGTAAATAAATAAATAAAACATTAAGTCAGAGCCATCGTGCCCAAGTTGTTGAACTATATAATTATACAAGCTGTTGCTTATTGATTCCGATATTATTCTGTACTCCCAGTAATCTTTATTCTTAGACCTTTCAAAATGTCCCCAAATTTTCAAAGCGTATCAAAGTATCAACACATGTTTTTGACAGATCAGCACACTAATTACTTTAAAATTGAAGTGCACAGTCTTTTGTTTCAATTTATTTTCAATACCCCTGGGCATTCAGTTGATGAACTTGAAACCAATTTTAAAATCCACTCGCGCAAAACCAATATGGATTATATTCTGTTCATTGTAATGACTATGAGAGATAATTTTCGTCCCTGGTTTTGTCAAAACCAAGCAGTGATTAATTTTTATTTCACCTTTTGTTTTGATACTAATGAAAATACCACGTGGCCATTGAGTCAATTATGACGATTGCCAGAAAGCCCAGGTATAAGCAAGTATTGTCAAAATCCAGTCACGGTTGCTTGACAAAATATTAACTGATGACTTCAATTAGTTTAATTGAATTCAATATACGACTGAAAAAATGCAAAACACATATAGTCCTGTTAAAAATAAAAAGTAACGAATAACGTATAGGCCTACTCTTTCCAATTATATGAAGGATGAAAAAACCCAAAATCTGCTGGTACTAAATTGAAAAGAAAATACAGAATTCTTTCTGATGGTCAGGCATGAAAGTGCACTTCATGAAAAACTCTGGAATAGCATGCAATATTGTTAAAAACACCTCAAAACAGGTTGAAAATAAAGAAAATATCGGAATTTCTAACATCAAAAACTCTGAAATCGGAGAAAAAAGCTTAACAATCTCATGCCTGGATGGTTTTAATAATTCAAAAGAAAACCAAATGTTTACTGAAGTCTCATTATCGTGGTTTGCCATGAAAAACTATCATGGAAAATGGTAGCATCTTGAGCTCGTCGTCACCATTGGTCATTAGCATTCTCCTCTTGTAATACAAATCACGACAAAACAATCTACCGCCGTCGGTCTGAATTCAGAATGCAAATTGATTTTAATATAATTAATTAGGTCTACACAAAATGCAGGTATTATTTAAATTACTGACATTTTTAACATGTATTGATTTAAGCACGCACGTGCAACGCATGGTTTCGCAATAATCAGTGAATAAATTTGTACACATGTGGTATATTTCAATTGTAAAATCATTTTTTTTAAAGATGTATTTAAAAAATGACGGCCACATGTGTCATGCGAATCGCACAAGCTGCATTTTGACAAGTATACACAAAATGCTTTCCTATCAAAATTATACGCACATGTGACACGCGGTGACTCAATAGTACACGGAGACGACTAGCTATGTAAGTGTATCAATACCAACTCTTTTGTTCTTGGTAACAATTTGAAATAATCTTTAACAGCTGACGACCAATACGGACCAATGCTACTGAAGTTTGAAAAACATAAGTATCCAGATCCATAATAAAATATTGACACACAAAAAAAATATTCAAAATATCACTAAAAATGTGCGGAAAGTTTTTTACATGCATTAAAATCCATCATAAAATAATGAGACTATTTAAACTTTAAAAAATGTCAAAAAATCACTACAATGCACATGCAACATATTTTTACCTGCATCGAAACCTGTCAATATAGGTTTCACTGGTATATTTTGACAACCAAGTCCAATTCATAGGTCCGACAATGAACAAAACAAGGAAACTACACATTTGTTTCAATTACAACACGAACCACCGGAAAGGAGACAATTCCAATCTCTTCTCAACACACATGGGCGAAAAGAACCCATCAAAAGGTCATCTTAATATTCAATCAGGATGTCAGCTTGTTCTCCCAAGTCTTGAAACCCCTTCAAAATTCTGCCTTCAAACGTCACCGATATTTCCTTTGTTTATATTACAGGGACTTTGTTTTTGACAGTTATTGTACCCAAGCCGATCCACACTGTCAACTGCAATTGCCTTGGTAATCAAAACGGGAAATTGGGGAGGTGTTAATCAGGGATTATTGTTCTTAAAATTTTACAGAGTGATGATGGTAATAAAACATGTAAGTGCATGTCATAAATGTCAACTTCGTAGGCTCGTAGCTGATCAGAGACTGAGCTGATGGTGTTGTTGTGGATGTGGGTACCCACGGCAACGGTTATATCACATCACTGATTTTTTTTTTCTTTACTGTCAGTAATTATGGTTGACCAAGAATTATTTTGAATTCCACAAGAAACGGAACAATTGCGGATTTTTCACACTCGAGATACAAAAACACACGTAGAATCAATTAGATTAAGGGTCCAACACGTGAAAAAGATTTGTGTCCACAAATTCCTGAAGAATTTAGGATAATTCAAAATTGACTTGAGATCAAATTAGCATTATAGGAAGATATAACATCAACATTATAAACCATAAAACCCTTAAACAGAACTTCGGCACACTAGAAGCCGTTTCTAGGAAATTCTGAAACGTTATCAATCACGCACGACAGATTCGTGGCATTGGATTTCTATTTTGTTGTTATCAAGAACATACACGCTAAAGATTTCATGCACCCTTGGGGAACTTCTGACATTGGTGATAATCAGTGAAAAATATGACTTGATTCAATGACCCGGACCTTCTGATATCAAACCTCGCCATCTGACATATGGCACGAGGCAAAACCCTGTAAAGTTGTCATAAATCAACGCCACCACGCGACTTTTCTCTCTGGTTTCAATGACAGCGTCTAATAAATTTTCCTGTGCATCTTTGATGAGGCGAATGTTTACACTGCTATAACCTTGATGGCAAATATATGACTGGTTTTTATGCATTTATCTTCCGAATGTTTATAAGTTCAACGAGTTAGCTTCAATCTTCAGTTACAAATTGAAATCCTATGGCTACGGATATTTCCAAACCGGAAGTTATGTTCCACACAAATATATCATGCAATACAAATGCCCGGTTTCCACCCTTAAACTTTCAAAAAATACATCCAGTGGGCCATAAATATCTTTACAAAAGGGTCTATCAAACGAATTATTATACTTCAGTAATACTGGACTTCCTGTCCATTGAATGTACATCAAATTTGACAATTAAACCAAAGAACCTTAAAATTCGAGATCACACTCGGAACCGGTCAGTGATCAACTATTACACCAAACTTGAAATTTGAAAAGAAAAAAGAACTATTATAGCAAAATTATGTCACAAAGACCCCAAGAATGAAGAACTATTAATATCCAAGAAAGGTGAAAGTTCCTTTCAGATTTCACAAGAACTTCAACCTCGGGGCACGTTTTCTGGGCTGCGTCTGTACTGTACTAGTATTTGGAGAGCTGTGAAAACGCGATAAGAGTTATTTGGAGCGGATAACTATTTGTGTTTCCTGGAAGCACTTAATAATAGTTTTTGGAAGGCACGCGGTCTGTGTGATTATAGTTATCAAATGCTTTCCTGTATTCACTCTGTATGAGTTTGATTTCACTTTCGTAAGTTGCTCCATAGACGGTCCAAGACAGTTTCGGGTTTCTAAACCCCGATTCTTTTTGTTTGAAGAGTGTTTTATATTTCACTTGCTAAAACGTCCTAAATATTTCACTAGTTTGTTTTAAAATGATTAATTCACGTAACTGTAAAACTCATTCATACCATAGACGTATTAGAAATTTACGTTCATGTTCATACACATACATTTTTTTAGAAACAATCTATATCAGGTTGGTCATTTTGAGACAGTATGTTTTTCTTGTTCATAACTATAACCATAATAACAGGTAGGTCTGCAGTGTAATTAATTGTCAATTAAATTTGACAGAACTGAAGATGAAAATACAGTCGCTAAGCATGGGTGCATCTCCCAAGGTTTTACTTGGTAAATTAATTTACGATTGGTTTTGTTAAAAAGCTTCGCTTTGGGTATATTTAATTAATTTTTAAAAACGACGGAAACAAGAGTGAAAAGGTATAATTTTATAGCGAAATAGCACCCAAGGTTCGAAATAATTGAAATTTTGTGTCACACATGATGAATGTTGAATATGACCGTCAAAGAAAGACTCTTCTTTTGTCCATGGTCTTGAGTGACCTCCTGGAAGAAAAATTTGCCTTTGACGCTTTCGGGCGGAGAAGCTGTCAATAGCTGTCAAAATGTTGTTTTGGTTATTTTCGTACACACAAAAGGATTTCAGATCATTACTCAACAAAGGTCATTGTTTTCCCGAGGATATACCGTTCTGATGACTACCTTCTTCTTTTAATCCATTGACCACATTATAGAAGGTTAAAGACGTTACAAGTAATTGGAACACCAAGAACCCTGAGGAGACCAAGTTCTCCGAATATATTGATTAATTCCAATCGACCCCAAATACTTAAGCTTATACAAATTATCTATTTAAACATGTTCCCTTTTGTGGAAGTGACAGCGGTCCATGGGTTGGCATTGTCCTATTTTCCCGCCACTCCGGACTATAAATAAAAATAAAATCGATTTGTGTATTATTAAAGGTCCCTAACATGTCTACCAATATCTCGCCACGTGATCTTGCATTGAAAATCCATGTTCTGTTTTTGGCAAGTTGTTGTCAAAACTTCAGACCCCACATAATGTTTATCGTTCACAATCAATTGTTATTTTTACAAATATTCAAACTGAACCATCAGTGCCAAATGATTTATATCATATCAACTCGAACAAACTGAATTTCGGAAGTATTCTTTTAAATATCTAGATGGCAATTTACGACCCTTTGTCTTGTCAAAATGTGTTACCTGGAATTAAATTCTTACATGTGATTCGAATATCAGCTTCAGCACCGAACAAAGTCTCTTAATACATTTCGAGATCAAAATATTACAGTTGGTGACGTCATCATATTAAAAAGTGGAAATTATTGCCTGTCATTCCATCCTTTCTTGTACTCTATTCAACCAAGGATTTGACACCCCAATCAAAACTACAATTTTAAAATTCAAATAAATACAAAATACCTTCGGGCTTACGGCACTAATTTGCAATTTGACCAGGACACGGTTGGTATGGAAAATCAATGAAGCATAAATATCACTATTCATTCCCTTCTTGAGCAGACACGAGGGATGGTCTGATACCTTTCATTGACTTTCAAATTTTATTGTACTTTTAAGAAAAACCGTTATCAGATAATAAAGCGTTTGACATTATTAAAATTGACTAGGCCGTGACGCATCTACAAAAATCCATCGTGTTTGACAGATAGTGGCCGTGCTTGATCGAACATACTTGAAAGATTAGACAATAGATCGCTACATTAGTGAACGGATAATAATGTGAATATTTCAAGAAAATCAACATTAAACTCTTCTTCTTAGTCTTATCCTGGCATTGTCGAGGAAAGGCTCGGTAAAAGTTGATGTACTTCTTGAAAACCAACGATAGTGACGTGACCTTTTCATTCATTTCTGAATCTGTCAAAAATTATGTTTGCTGAACAACAGGACCACCTTTTTCGTTTGTTCACCAATATGACAATGACTTCTTTCTGGTTTTAGTTAAACATGGTTTTAAAATTCATGACACAGGGAAATATACTCAAGTTTGCAGACTACAAACACTTTGAAGTTACATAATATTTGCCAAGAACCACTGAACTTCTTTGATGTCAAACACACCTTTCAAAATTACTTGACTCATGTCAGATGGTGACATTTACATTCTTTAGGTCATAAATGTCCCTCGTCAACAATACTACCATCATAAACTCACTTGAATTGGGGGTACTAAAATATGCAAAATAATGCTCAAGAAGTACACCGTCTGCTAAAGACATAAAATCAGTAACCAAAGTTGATAACTTCAATTCGCCATGATAGAAAATACATACCTTTTATTGTTAGGTATGTCAACGTGATCATAATAAAGGCTTTATTTAGGATTTGAAATCGCAAGTAAATAAAGCCGCTATCTAAATTACACCGTCGTAATTGCACTTACAGGCAAGCAAACTATGTGGTCTGTCTCGCTTTTGTTGAAGGAAAACACTCCAAAAGACCAAATATAAAAATGTGTATTTACAAAGCAATATGAATGGGCATTTTAAAAACTCAGCTGACAGGAAAATTATGAATGAAATGTACACAGTAATAAACGCATGCATGCGACAGACCGTTTACAATTAGCCAATAAAATAGTATTCAAAATGTGTAACTGCAAAAAAAAAATGGAACAAATGGCAATTTGCCCAAAATCAGACAAAAATGTGATTTCAATCGTAGTTGCTAAAACTTCCGACTTTTATGATGATTTTAATCGAACGAAAATCGACAAATGCAATAGACCATTTACATTTTATTGCCCCGCATGGTTAGGCCTACGTGTTTTGGGACAATCAAATGTCATAAAATTAAAGTTTTATGTTGTTCTATTTTGGTTACTCTTATCATGCCCTATTCCTTGCAACTAAGAACGAAATTAATTTAAAAAAAATTATAGTTCACGAAAAAAAAATCCCATTTTTTTAAAACAAAATACAAATTAATGCCATCAACGCTATGCATGTGGCAAACCATTCAAAATCTACCATCCCATGCATGTACAATAATTTTAAAACAAATTACGAGCAAAAAACAGGGGTGTTTTGGTTAATATTTAATTTTCCATAATTTGTGTATGGTTGAGTTGACATTCCGATAGAGGATGTCGAGGGTCGGCGGCTTGCTCACAATGGGGGTAAGTAAGTGGAGACAATAGCAACAATACAGTGGACTCCGGGCAAATGGTGGGATGGTTTTAATCGGGCTTGAACGACCCTAAGGGGCATTCTTTTTTTCTTTTTTTTAAGGTATCAAATTATACTATGGTAGAAGTGACGATATACAAGGCCAAAGTGACTACATGCCGAGTCCATATAATATAAATGATGAATTGAAAATCACCTGAATTGAGCTAAACCTTGAAAGGTATTGTTTCCAATGTTTTGAATAGCACTTGTTGTCGTGTCCACACACAATTGAATGAAAAGGGAGTGTTTGATGGCTACTTGTTCTTTTCATTAGAAGAAATAATTGCATTTGTAAGTTTACCTTCATTTGGAGTTGTCATAAAGGTTCATTCTGTAACTGTCATTTCAGCAAGGCGACAAACGCAAGGTTTTTATCATTAAAATATAGATGACACGTTTCAATTTGGAGAGTGAACGTGATCATGGTCGACTCCACACCAAATTTAGTAAACAAGTTCTTGTATACCATCTGACACCATCTTGTCAAAATATAAATTCGATATTTTGCAACAATCAAGTCGACTGTTATTAATCATCAATAGATACAAACAAAGACATTTTGAAAAGTTACTGTCACTGGCGATGAAAGATAATAAACAAGAAATACAATAGAGGATTCACGAAACACCTGTCGAAGATAGACACAATTCATAGGCCATATCGATTGGTTAAGTAAAAGTTAGTAAAAGCTGTAAAAAAAAAGTCTTACCATGTCAAAGTTAAAATAAAATAGTCAACATGGTCAAGCTGGTTATCACCAATTTATTTAGACGATTATTTAAGAAATACATGCATGACATATGAATATTACAAATGGACAAGACTGTGTGTTGGAAACTGACCCTAAACAACAAGTCATGCGATCGAAAATACAGACATTTTAATATAAATGAAATTTCACGATACAGCATGGTACACAAATGATAAACAAAGAACTAGTGAAATTGACGTGCCTCGTGATGGTTTACATCAGTTACCAAATTACAAGGTGATGTCATCTTACAATAACCATACATCACGCGCTGCTGTCATCATGGTTATCAGGTGAGCATGTACATACAAACATATGCCAAAAATGTACAAGAAATAAACGTCCGAAATTACATCACATAAACTCTTTCAAATGACTAAGAAACATAACATCAAAATTATATGGAATAAACAACAATGTCATACCAACTGACACATGTATTTTGTAAGCACATTTGAGCTAAAACAGGGGTTGAAATTTGACAATGTTTGAAAAGCAACTCACCTTTTTTGTTGTAAATACGCATACTGCATATGACAGAAGCTGTGTGTTAAAAATTCCACGTTGATCGCTTTGTCAGTCCACGTTCACACTTCGTAATGGTAAAATCAGGTACATAAACACTGTATTTTAAACTACTGATGTTGATATATAATAATAGTAATGTACAGACGGGTGTGAAACCACGTTTCTGCGGCGATAAATGTTCCTCAATTTTTTGTAGTACTACTGAAATGGCGTGTTGTCAAAATGGTTAGCAGTGTATGAATGAATCACAATACAGGCCAACCGCGTGTTTTGACAGATAGCTTTGGCGAGCACATGGTCTAGCATCCGGGAACCCCTGATATGCTTGTTGAACCTTTGCCAACCAATCACAATTCGATAATAGATGTCAGTGTGATTATGACTAATACATATTCATGAGGTTAAAGAGTTACTGGTGTTGTGTGTCTTTATTGTTTGTATGAATGGAAATAAAAGATATAAATGACACTGACAGATCATTTGAGTAAAATACTAAATATTATTCCAACGTGACATTGAAATATTAAAGGAAATGATTCTTTTGAATTTCGGCAAACAATTGTTAAAATTTTCCTTAGCACTTCTTATGTGCGAAAAAAAAATCGACACGGTGTACGGTCATAAAATATCATAAAATAAGACCTAATTAAAATAGTTTTAATGCGATTAATAATTATTATGGTTATTGTTTGAAAATCTTTTGTGGCTTGGTCAATGATCTTATTAGCGGTTCTTAACGTAAAATTTGCCGATATCTTTAGTATAGTTTTCAATTATTATATATCAATTTTCAAGGCAATTGTATAAACTATTATAGTTTCAATGATCTATTCATGTGTCATCGGCGAAGTCTCGTCGCCCTTCTTTTCATTACTTTCAAAAGACAGGTTCTTAAATGATCGCATTGTCATGTCAACATTTGTAAACATGACAGGTTTGCCAACGTGTCAGAGTTTTAAATAGCTTGACTTAAAACCACATCTTCTATGGATAAAATGATGACATAATGATAACGCATGTCAACATCACATGCTGACCAAAGTACCGATGATCCACAGCTATTTAGTCAATATATACTAGTAACCAAAAATGCAAATGCAAATTTATCAAAGGTCTTTTTTACTGTGACAAAACTTAAGTGTTTTTTCCTTTTTTTTTCTTTTTTTTTATTTCCACTTTTTGCGAAGGTCTTTTTAATAAATATTTATAGGCCTACACATGTATTTGAATTGTAACAAAATAAAAAAGAATGTCTAGTCTGAAACCTGAAACGCAGACTGGTAAAACCATAGATTTAAATCTATGGGTAAAACAGAGTATGTGCCAAAATTTACTAACATCAAATTCGATTCAAGTTGATTTTAATTACACGAAATCCTAAGACCGAGAGACCGAGGCGTATGTAACAGCTTGCAAACCTCTGTTTCAGGTCTATAGGAAATACTACAAAATCAAATTCATTTCCTACAGGGCAAACAAAAAATACAAAATTAAAGTAAATCAATTTTAAATTTATTGTTACATGGTTATAATTTAGGAAAATATGCGCTGCAGAACCTGCAGATATCTTTTTTATATATTTTGGTTATCAATTTATGTATCACATTTTTATCATGTCACTTTAGCTTTCAACATATACATACATTATTTTGAGAGATATTGAACAAAAAATGTACTGAAATTGAAACTATCTAATCTTCCAAAATGCTCAGAAATTATATTATTATTAACTTTGTTTTGAATAATTTGAACTTTGTTTCGATTTTATAGGGCGAGATGAATGGTCTATATATTCGAAAGTGATACCAATGTACTTGTGACGAGCAAAATATCGCGTAAATCAAATTAAAAAATAGGGCTGTAGTAAAAAAATGTGCTATATATCATATCAAGTACATTATGTAAATTTGAGAAATAGTAAAATGGTGAAACCAGCTGTTAATATTAGCTTTTTTTTTTTACTATATCCGCGTGTGCATTTACCCAGGTGCGACAATGACAGGCATGTTTTATGATAATTTCATTTTTCCCACTACGTTTATTTAATATATTTAGTATACATCATGTACGGTTATATGATAACGTTTGTGCAAATTTTCGGATTTTATGAATTAAATGTATGACTATATTATGTTTTTTCTTAATCAAATTTTCCTTACATTCAAATCAAATTTATTTTATCTCATGTTATTTTATCTGTTTTCATTTCATTTCATTCTTATTTTATACTTAATTCTATATGTGTAATTTTTTATTATCATTATTACTAATTCTATTTCATTTTAGTTAAGTTAGTATTGCCATTTGTCACTTTATCTAATATTGTTTTCAACACTAAATAACCAATTTAATATTACTTCTAAATATTGCTTTTTTAAATAAAGACCTCTTATTTTTGTTTAAAATCATTGAATAATATTTTCAAATAATCTTTTTTCCAGTTTTCTTTTTTCTTTTTCTTTTTTAAAGAATTTATAATTTTTTTCTTTTTATATATTTATTCCCTGCAGTTTTCTTATTTTTATATAATATTGTTGCTGTTGTCGTTGTTTTATTTTTGATTTACATTTCAATATTTTAAAGTACCTAATTTCATTTTTTTTAAATTTACACATGTACAAATTGTATCGAAATGCAATGTCAAAGGAACACATACCCACATTAGCAAAAATGCCACCCGCGACAGTTCATAAATTTGACAAAAAATTCCAAAATATGCAAATGTAATTGTCGATCATCATGAATCCTTTTGTTCCTCTTTACGCCTGACTTGGCAAAGGGCATGTAAAACAACCAGCATTTAATACAAAAATCCTTTTAATTGTGCTAGTACAAGCCGGTGTGAATTAATACATGTTTTGTTTTTGATAACAGATAAGTATTACTCACACAATGTGATTCTGAAGCGACTCGCCTTAATGGGGGGGGGGGGGGTATTTAATAACTAACATGCACGCCATTCAGACACAAAAAGGTACAAATGGCAGGTTACTCTCTGTATCTATTTATTTATTTATCTATATTTATTTATTTATATCTATTTAGTTATTTAGGCCTATTTATATATTTATTTATTTATTTATTAATTTATTTATTTTAAGGGGGTTGGAGATATAGACATTACAATAAACGTGCTGCTAAATTTTCGCATGTTTTCTAGGGGTTTTGGCTTCAAAATTGAGGTTTGTTGGTTTCTAGCTCATGAATGAATTCATTGTTTGACTGTAGCGAACATACTCATTCACGACTAGCGAAAGGGACCTGTTTTGTTACTTTTAAAGCATTCAAACCCTTGATATATAATAACAGATGTAACAGACATGTTGGGTTTTCCTTCAATCCATGAAAAAAATAAAAAAATAAAACACTCCATTTCAGTTTTTATTTATTTATTTATTTATTTATTATCACTGATGGTATATAGATCTCAAATTATGTAGTGTATCCCCCGGGTACCTTAATTAATACCCTGCAGTTTGAATGAACGGATGGGAAACCCCAGTTGTCAACAGTATTTATCGATTTCATTTTTGCTCCAATTAAATATGATTTTTGAAAACTAATGATGGGAAAATTTAAAAAATGCTTTCAAACGAGGCATGTTATTTCAAATTGTTGTTGATCGCGTTGACAGATTTAACACATCGAATTGATCAATTAGCGAGTGCGTTGTTTTGAACTTTATTGGTATAGATTATCCGCACCAATTGTTGATTTATGGGAGAAAATATATATGAAATGTTTCTTTTTTCGAATTGTATCATGTAATTCTTTTCCCTAAATGTTACTCCAATTTTATTTGAATATTGGGTATAAGTTGGCAGCTGACTATGATAATTTATTGTCTAGATCCACTTTTACCTATATATTTATTAAATCATAGGCCCTACCCTAAATTTAAACTATTTCAACAACAAAAAATGACAGTTGATCCGAATTAACCCTAAAAACAATCAAGGGAGTGCACACTTTATTTTGGTATACATGTTACTATATTTAGCATCAGTGACGTCACAGATGACGTAGAAAGACACTAGAACAGATGGAATCCAGATCATCACCACAAGGTTTAAAGTAATAATGTCCTGTTTTGGGTTTACACAAATTTGTCACATTGAGGAACAACAAAAATATCACAAACGTCAAATGAGCGAATTTGAAAACAATTTTGATCATGTTGAACTTGAAAACTATTAAAATTGCCGTAGGCTTATCACAAAACCCAAACTGCGACCTTTTACCCAATTTACAAGACGCATAGTCGAACATCACGCCTGCTTATTCCTGATACAAGTTTTAAATTCAGGTGCCTTATTTGGCTATCCAGTGTAATATATAAAGATAAATAATACACAAATAATAATAGCATAAAAGATTTACTCTAAAACACCATTTAAACGCCAACGCCAACCAAAATGATAAAATTATTCAAAAGTGATATAAGAGCTATACACTCTTAGAAGTCCCCATAAAAATATCCAGTGTAATATAAAGATAAATAATACACAAACAAACACATTTAGGATTATTTACTCTAAAACATCATTTAGACGCAGACGCCAACCAAAATGATAAAATGATTTAAAAAGTCTTGGTTTAACATGTGGAGGACCGGATTCAATGTTTTGACTGTTGAAAGAGCAAAAAAAAAAGTTTTTAAAAATCAATTTTTGGACACAGTGCATTTTAAAAACAAAAGTCTTGCCAAAATAATCGCCGACAACGAGGGGATTATAGCGACCAATAATCCGATAAGCATATCAAATATAGACGATGATCCCGATAGGCGGTAAACAATTGGGCGGTAACTTTGGCCATAAACCCAACGTTCATTATCTAGTTAAGGTAGATAATTAAACACCGATAAAAATTTGTATCCTCAGCAAATATGTACTTAAGGTGCTGTGGAATTACGACAGAATGTTAAAATATACCCAAGATAACCCCGATATGGGTACTTTGTTTTCCTTTAGAAAACCATCCGGGGGTGCCGTTTAAAAAAAAACCCGACTCATTAACGCTATAATAGGCCTAACTATTTCCGGTGTTTTATCTTAAGTATCATCGTGTTTAGACCCTTTTTATTTATTTATCTATTTATTTATTTATTTATTTTAAGGGGGTTGGAGATATAGACATTACAATAAACGTGCTGCTAAATTTTCGCATGTTTTCTAGGGGTTTTGGCTTCAAAATTG
>JXSR01S074040.1:56377-68754 GCA_000969725.1 Ophiothrix spiculata | reverse complement strand
AATAGCTTGTTCATTTCAAATATACATATTGTTCTGTGTTTTGCAGCATACCTTGATATTCTAGACCATGGTGAATAATCAAAAATGAGACAAAAGTTTCCCCCAATCATGGTTAATAGTCAAAATGAGACAAAAGTTTTCCCCAATCATGGTGAATAGTCAAAAATGAGACAAAATTTTTCCCCAACTTTAGGCCAATGTGTTTCTAATACATTAGATAAGTTTTTTTATGCTACATATGGTAACTTCAGGAGTTCTTTTCGGATCTTTTCATATGCTGAAGATCATGAAATTATCTAAGTCATTTCCTGAATACTTCACCAACAGGACCCCTTTCCCCTCGGCCATTTGGCTTTCCCTGTCCAGCATCACTTGCGTGGTTATGCTGTGGTATAATGCAGCCTACGAATTTTTGAAAGTCTACTGTAGAAACCAACGTAAAAATCAGCCTCAGACTTTCTTGTTTACCGTTTCCTGAACATCTACAGTTCGATCCCTGTCTTAGACGCCCTGTTATATCCATGACTTGGATGTCCAAATACCTCGTTCAAACCTCAAGAGTCCGCATCAGGAATTCTCTACCTGCAATTCCAGCTTTGGAGAAGGGGTAGAGGTGAATTGGTTATCTTGGCAACAAATGCGCTGTTATAATGCCGTGATTAGCGACCAAACAACCAAAAGAGGGAAGAAAAACAGAAGAGCAGAAGCAATTTGAGCGAAAGACAATGGATTTATTCCACTAAGCCTTTGTCTTTATGTCTGAAATTAATTTTCATTCATTAACACTACGGTATTATTTTAAGGTAATGTACAAGATTGTTTATGTCCTATCCCTACAACCCTTGTAGATGATTCAAGTTTTATGAAATTTTGAGTTCCAAGAATCTGGAACGTGATAAAAATTGCATGTTCAGCAATCAATTTTCTATCCTATTTACATGATTTATCAACCTTTGTTCTCCAAACTTGATAAAATGACGAAAAAAACTTTTAAACTAACACCTTTTGCCTTTGTTTTATTTGTATTGAACACCTTTAACACTATCTTTCATGTATCATGTCATTTCAACAAATTTCTGAACTTCATATACTATCACCTATACAAATACATGGTGCAAGTCTTCCGAATTCGGCAACCTCATGCCAAAACTTTCAGAGGGTATGTACAGGGTGGTTCCTGAACTCAAATTATTTTTTCTTTGTCATATTCTTGTTTTGTAGGGTCTACTACATATTTTAAGGGAGGCCCGCAAAAATTTTGATTTATCACACCCCCCTACATGTAGGACCATGTAACAACTCATACCATGTATATATTTAAGCTGTAAGATGATCATAAATCATCCATACTCCAACTTTCACCTATTTTTGGCAACATTCACAAATTATAAGATTAAAATCTCAAATTTGAGAAAATTAATCCTGGCCATTTGTTTTGTACATTTTGATAATCAAAATTGAATGAATGTAGCATGTAATGCTTTACAAAATGTATACTTCTAAGAATGTCTGGCAGACAGCTGCAGTTAGAGACTTGTCCTTAAATTAGTGACTTTAGTGGTTTTCTATCACAGCTTACATTGTTGTTGAATTCAACTAAACTATACAGGGTGTACCTAAATAAAGTAAATGGCTAATGGATTGTATGTAAAGTGAATAGCATACTTTATATGGCATTCAATTAAAGGTTACATGAAAAGAGACTATCAAGTAGTTTTTATACATTTGTTATAACAAAACTGAGTGAAAAACAACAACATAAAATTCCAATTATGCACGATGCTCATAAAAGCTTTCAAATATACCGCCTCGCAATCCTGTATTTGACGACCTCAAAAACAATCTCTTTGAACTGGCTGAGTGAGATTACGCTTGTTAGTGTACGAAGAGTTTCATAAGACCCTGGAATATACACCCAGTAAACTATTATATGTATTGTTTAATATCCGTGGATCTCGAAAATCTCTGAACCCTTACCGACGTCATCCGACCTTGCATTCATACTAGTTGTCGCTTTGTACTTTCTGTTCAATGTACAATATCAAAACACCAGATGAAACAAAGCATGACGCGACGTCGAGACAAAGCTATCGAAGTATGTAAGCATCATAGTAGGGTAGTTCAGATTGATTGTTTTTCGAGGTCATAAAAAAGCGCTATATTTGAAAGTTGTTTTGAGTATCGTTGACTATTTGTGCTTCATTAAAATTTTACATTGGTGTTTTCCACTTTGTTTTGTTATAACGATTGTATATAAAGCTACTTATATTTCTTTTCATGTAACCTTTAAGGTACTTCCACTTAAACGAATAATACTCTAGAACAGTGGTGGGCAACCTTTTTACCACCGTGGGCCATAAAAAGATATGTAATTTTTTCGAGGGCCGCACCAATAAGTACTAAGCCTATTGAAAAAGAACTCAAAATTAGCAAATCGGCAAAAGAAATTATTTTACAGAGACCTATTGGAAGTTTAATTGAGGTCTTACCATACGATATGTTTTTGCTCACTTACGATTAAGGAGGGTGCGTTAATTATATTTAATATTATAATTATAACAATATAAAATCTTAATGGCTCAAATAAAACCATAGAAAATATTTTACCTTGAAAAAAATCCAAAATCTCTTTTACGGCGAACAAATGTTGTCTACACTACGTACCTTTGTCAAATAAAAATATGATTGCCTATAACGAACAACATCTTGAAAAAGTGTGCTTTTTAAAGATTTTTCTTAAGGCCAATTGATTTAGATTTTAATATATTAGATAACATAAAACGTAAATGGCTCAAATAATATCTTGGAAAACAATTATTTTACCTTGAAATAATAAAAAAAAATCTCCATTACGGCGGACAATTGTCTAGACCAGTATGATTGCCTACTATACCGAGCAATATCTTGGAAATTTTTTTTTTTCAAGATTTTATTTATTGATTTAGATTTTAATGTGTTATAATATCATTTCTATCAACATCATTCCTTTCTAGAAATGTATACTTTTATTAAGTTTAAGTACTTTGTTCAAAAGTTATGGTACAAAATAAATTTGCAAAAACTCAACATTGAGTGATGTGCTTTCACCCCTTAAGATTATTACAGGCACAATCTTGTATTTCAAGCTACCAATGCTAAATAGGCCTTGTATATTTTTTTCCTTTGGGGGCTTGGCGGGCCGTACAAAAAAGGTACCCGGGCCGCATGCGGCCCGCAGGTTGCCCACCACTGCTCTAGAATGTCCAATCTAAATACAACAAATATTCTATGTATTAAAGCTATTTCATTAGCTTACATAGAATATTTGTTGTATATATAACAGGTTTTTTTTTGCAACTGGTTACGAAAAACACTGATTAGATTACACTTTATTTATATAGACTCACCCTGTATGAGTGAATGAAATACAGGTGTGTATTATTGTTTAACACGGGCAGTGACCTCGACACCAGTTTATTTGCATAGTAGAAATAAAACACCCTTTTGGAAGTTAACATTTTGAATGCAGGCTGAAGAACTAAAAATGACCCGGGAAGGGGGGGGGGCACTCTGATACAAACCTGTAATCATCCGTGTGAAAGAAAACACAGATTTAGGGTATTTTTTAGGGTATCAAAACAGACCATTTTCAGACTTTTAGGGTGCTTATTACCATTGCAATCCTCACTTTGGGTATACAAAAGAGATGCCACTTTTAGAAATTCCAAATTCTATAATTCTTTTACTAGGGTGTTATTTGTCCGATTCCTTGCTTACTGTTTATTTTACTTCTGCGTCCTTGTTAAGGGTATACTTTTACGTAAACGTCCTTGCTTAGGGTATATTTTTACGTCTAAAATCCTCGTTTAGGGTATATTTTGACAACCTCAGTAATCCTAGCTTAGGGTGGTTTTGAAAAGTCAATTCACGCGCATTATTACAACATGCACGTATAAGTGGCCCCCGGGAAAAATGACAATGAAAAAAGTCTGAAAAGTCTCAAATATTTTCGTTGTTTATTTACATACGGTATGTTTTAACATAACAAGAATAATACGTGGACATTGAACTCAGGGCAGTACGAAGGCATGTTAGCCAAGGGGGGGCAAACACTTTTACCGTCCCGAAATTCATGTTTCGTCCCGATGTATAAACCGTCAATTTGTTTGTAATGCGCGCATAGCGCACAAAAATTTTGCTATTTTCAGCCAAAAATCGATATAAAACCTTGATATTTGTGCTAAAATGGGCTATTTTGACTAAAAATTTACTGGACAGTAAAAGTAGTAAAATATCGTCCCGATATTTTGATTTTTGTCCCGCCAGCGTCCCGCTTTATCGAGCCAGAGGGGTCAAGTGTCCCCCTGCCCCCTGCTTCGTACGGCCCTGGCTCCAAAAGATTCAGCAAACAAATCTGTCAGATACCAATATATTAAAATGGCTCTTATCTTAAACTTGCAATATTCGGGTTTTAACAATTTACCTTATCTCATTATAATATATTTAGGAGTGAAATTTGGTACCTTATCATTGTCAGCTTCATGTTGATTACTTGTGCAAAAATATTTCCAAAAGAACTGGTATCATAAAACGTATGAAATCTTTCCTTCCATGATCACAGACTATTAATATGTTAGCAAAGGCACTTGCTCTTCCTTATTTTGACTATGGATCTACTGTTTGGTCAAATTTTTTTTGTTGATTCTCACAGGCAAGTTCCAAGTTCTTCAGAATAATTTAGCTAGAATCCAGAGGTTTTCACAATATCCCACGATGCAATGCAACATTGTACAATATGCCTGCAAATCCAATTCAACTCCTATACTTATGTACAGGTTTCTGAGGTTTTTGAGGTGTCAGCAATGTGGGTAAACACTGGGCTATTATGAAAAGAAACACATCCCTAGAAAGATATGAATGAGTACTATTCAATGGAATTCTCAAATTCCTAATAGCCCCTTGTCCAGAAAACCATTATTGCCTATTATATATCAGTGTATCAGAATAATGCATTGTGGGATATCCTGAAAACCACCTCTGGCTAGGATCTTACTTTCTGCAGATTTTAGGACACCAACAAATGATATGATGGAAGCTCTGAATTGGGTAAAACTTGATAAAAGATGGCATATCACCTTTAACTACTTATTTTTAATTTTAATTTCTAAGACTTATTTCTGTGTATATATGAAATATATATATATGTATAAATTGTATTTCTTGTCAAGATTTATATTTGTACATAATGTCAATCTGTAATTATCTATAAATACAACTGTAAATATTTGTAACATGAAAATATTCATAACTACTCATAATGACGGCCTGATTGGAAAGCAGTGCTCGTCACTGTAGCTGTATTTTACCCTCAATAAAGAAAGAATAAATTCAAAAATACAAGAGCTTGATTTGGGATTAGCCACATGATATTCAAATTAGAAAGTCACATCCTTCATGACAGTACATTTACATAAAATTAACAAATGAGTCAATGCACTGATCCATTAGCGCGCCAAGGAATTTTGTATACATGCAAGCTAGGCATGGTGTAAGAGAACAGATTTTTTCGTTGTTGAAAGGTATTCAAACATGCTACAGATGCTCATCACAAATCAACAACTCTACATCCGATGTGTCAGTAAGATAAGAATAATATGTTGATGCATGGATGCAGAGTTGTTGATTTGTGTCGAACAACACCATATCATGTTTGAATAAGCAAGCATCTACATAAATATTTTAACACATGTATCATGTGCAGATACAAAACTGCAAACGTGATATTGTTTACATCTTACCATCATAAGATAATTGATGAAGTTATATCAGAATGGTATACCATATGCCCAGAGCACTACTTCAATGGTGCAAATACTTTAACACTGGATTCTTCAGTGACAAGAAGAAGTCCGTCATCACCTGCAAATGCTACACTTTGGGGACAATTAAGATTTGCAGTAAGACTGCCCAAGTATTTACCAGTCTCGAGCAAGAAGCGATATACTCCCTTTTGACCTCCACGATTACAGATGAAGATCTCTTCATCATTTCCTTTTCCAATAGTGCACACACCTGCTGGACTCCAAGATGATGTCAAACCAGTTGGTGGACGTAATGCATGGATGAGTTGACCTTTGCCATTAATTACCTGTGCACCATCAGAGCTGTCTGCACTGATAATGATCTTGTCATCTGTTGAAATAGCTACATAATGTGGGTTGAAGGGGACATCGAATGAGGACATGCATTCTTCATCTAATGCATTGTTAAAAATTTCTAGTTTCTTCTTTGATCCACTGGCTAAAAAAACCTTTCCATGTGTATCTATTGCAATTCCGTTTGTACATGTATTATTACCAGAAGTATAACTTGGTTTAGTCTGCCTTACGTATGAGCCAGTGCTATCATACACTGTGGGATATTTAGTAAAATCAGCTATGAGATACTTTCCATCTTCAAACACTGCAACAGTGAACGGGTACGATCCATAACCTTCAGGATTGGAAAATAGGCTCTTTGTTGTGTTAATAGCTTTCAAGCATTGCCCATCTCGAAAGTTATAGATATATACTTTTGAAGCCCTTTTATCTGCTACTGCCACAGTTCCTTCTCTGGTTACTGCTAACCCCCTTGCACTTTCCAATTTGCTTTCTCCAGTATTACCAAACTCCCTCACCAATTGCCAACTATCAGTTGAAAATGAGTTGCCAAGAACATGACCAAGTTGAAGTTTCCCAAGTCCAAGATCTGCTCTCCTGAATTTGCAGATTGACATAAACTTTGGGATGCTAATTGTGGTTGTTGGGACCTGTTGAAGTTGTTTTAATGTAGACGTGAGTTGAGAATACACTGATGCAATGTCACAATCAGACCCACTCTCTACTACCTCACTAGCCATCCTTAGAGCAGAATCCAAACGACTTTCACGCATTTGAAGTTTTTCTTTACATTCCATAAGGTTTTTTCCCTTTTCCGATTTTATCATGGAAATTTTGTTCAAGAAGTCCTGACGCTGCTGTTGTATTAACTTTATAGCATCATCTGCTGCTTTCTCAACACCAGTAGAAGCCTCAAGACATGACTGATCCAACACCTCAACACTTGTTTCAACAGTAGTTAATGAAGCTTTGAGTGACAATTGTAGACGTTCACAACCCTTTGCCAACTTCTGTATTTCTTCTTTTTGTCCAATAATAGCATCACGAAGTTTAACAAGCATATGACTTGTTGAGGGATGGTCAACAACAGTGCAATCTCGGCAAATTGGTTCATTGCATGTGTTACAATAGAACCACAAGACTTGACCTTTATGTTCAGAACAGCACTGGATATTAGGGTCAGATAGTTTCACATTACCAGACTTCAGCTCATCTAAAGAGAATACCTTATGATCTTCCAAAACACGAATTGACTTGTGAATCTGCAAAATATAACAAAGAAAAAATAATTGAAACTATGCTTAACAATGATCATGCTTTGTGTTGCCCATTCTATTTTTAGCCTAGACAAAGAGCATACTTATTGTGCACAAAAGCTTTGAGATCCAAACTCACAGAGCATATTATCATTATGTCCACCAAAATAGCAACAGATTGGATGCCACAGACCGGATGCAAGTGAATGCAGTGGTTATTTAATATAGTTCCAAATTGGTCCATAATTCAAGTACCAATTCAACTTCATTCTTAAAATACTATAGTTTCTGACATTCAAATTATTTGTTTATGCAACTATGTTGATGAAATTGAAAAAGAAAATGGATCTTAAAAGGGCTAGCCTAGATTCCACTTAGAATTAAAAAACTTATGGAAATGCTCTACATAAAGCTTCAAAGTGTAATAAAATCCAAAAAATACACACGTTTTCACAGAAATGGCTCAAATTGAGAGATAATTAATTTGCAATATATCATTTTGTGATGGTGGTGTGACTATCCTGTGATTTCTAAATCCTGAATTTGAACCCAAGATGGATTTACCAGATAAAAGATTAATCAGAGCTCCTGGAGATAATTTAATACATATTAAAAGAGAATATCTTAGTAGACCCGTCTTACCTTAGCACAACTACTGCATAAAAAGTCCTTGCATTCAAAGCATCTGGCTACAGCAGCATTCTGATCAGTGTTTTTACATGATGTACATACAATCTTCACATCCTTATCAACTAACTGGCGAGCCAGTGCTTTGCTTTGTTTAAGATTTGTCACAAAAAAGTTCTTGCGCAATCCCTCAACACCATTTGGAGGCAGTGGAGTTGGTTCTCGGCACATAGGGCATATGACTTTCTCCGTGTCAGGATCCTTGTTACCCTTGCTCCATTCACGTAGACATCCTAAACAGTAGGTGTGTAAACAAAGTAGACTCCTGGGATTTTCTATCTCAGTGTGGCATATGCTGCATGTAATGAGGTCATCATCGATAAATGATGCTGATGGAGACGCTGAATCCTCTTTTCCAATTCTATAAAAATAGAACATGTGCATAATTATTCTATTTAGGTTAAACAGAAACATAAATTATATTTGGATTATCTTTGTTAGTTGTTCAGATAATCATCACTGTAACACAACTTCTACTGAAAAGATTTTTAAAAAGACTGCTACCAGAGAAGACATTGAACACTAAACTGATGTCTATAGCACGATAATATCATCAAAATATTTTAAAAATCACAATGTTCGATTTCATGTGGATATCAACGCACTATCTTCTCCTAATTATTGTCATATAAAACCCTTACATCCTTTATAAATAACTTTTAAAAGCATATGAATCGATAACTGCATGAAGACCTAAGCTGGCAGCGCAAGAAACATCTATATTTGGTAGTACTATAATATATGGCAGTTCTGAGATATTTTCAATTAATATCTTCTTGAATATGATTTGATTTTAACCTCGTGAGATAAAAATGGTGAATATCAGCACACTGAAAATCGGGCTCAAACTGTAATCATTATAAAATGACATACTTTCTCATTTTATGTCAAGAATATTGTAATACACAATGTATATTGAAGGATCTTGGCATAAAAAAACAATTTTGATACAGGCGACCTTGGAAATCAGCTGTAGATCATGCCCTTTTCCAAAATAAATGCAAAAAAATAATTGGATATTGCAGGGGTAGAATTTCGTTCAGAGGTATGAGAGTCCATTTGGATTCTCATGGATAGAGTTTGCGTGAGTCTTTGGATTCTCCTCCATTCTCTTTGTGTGGGAGCTTTTGGGATTTAAGAGAGTCTACTTGGATTCTCATGGACATGTTTTGGGCAAGTCTTTGCGAGAGCGGACTGTAGGACTCGTGACGAAATTCTAGCCCTGTATTGCAGGGTATATGAGGATTTGAAAGACATGTCAATCTGAAGTGATCAAACATTTTGATAAAGTATTTAGTTATTACCTTGAATTAGATGAATCTTTTTGACCCGAAACAGTTGAACTACTGGTGTGTTTAGAGCCTTTCACCCCAGTTCTTGCAGACGAAAAGAAAGATGATGATGATTCCGACTGTCTAGGCCAACTTCCGTCTTCATTTTTCTTTTCTATAACTATGACCTACAAAACATAAGATAAAATCAAAATAAAATTTGTATTTTACCACAATTACTTAGTATTCAATTCTTAGTACTGTTGCAGCGAGCTTCGCCTGACCTGTTCAGCATATTACATGTGTTATAACTTATATTCATATATGTGATGGCTCACCCCGAAAGGGGTACTTTGCAGATGATATCAATTTTTATTTTATCATTTCATCTGTTGCAGCCTTATCTAAGCTTTAAAATGACACCTTAAATTGATCAAGGTGCTCAAATTTTACAACAGAAAATTTGCTGAAAATTCTTATTGTTTTCTTTATCTATTGTACCAGTTTCTTGAAAAGTGTTCTGTTGCAAAGTTCCCATTTTCAGGGGTGAGGCATCATATATATAATTTTTAAAAAAGTGGTCTTGAATTTTTTGAATTTGATACTTTTCAGAATTAATTCTAATAGAAAAGTATTCAAAGTACCCAAGTTTATTTTTTGCGAATTACAGTTTTGTTAAATAGTTATGAAAAAATAAGGTCATTTTAAAAGTCAAATTTACATAATCATTTACCAAAAAACATTACATGAATGTTTTGTTATATCCAAACAAGATGGTTTCCAAACCAACATCACACCTGGTGGCAGTTTGTAAAGGATATCATTTATATCCATAAATGATACTTTGTAGAAATACAACCATGTGACCTGTAATTGTCCTTAACCAACCCCAACCCCCCCCCCCCCCCCCCCCCCCCCCCCCCCCCCCCCCCCCCCACCAACCAGCCCCATATGAGACAATTCCTGAACCAAGAGTGTTTTACGGTGCAACTTTGGTCAATGGTACAGACTGTCCATGAATGATTTATACCATGCTATTATATTTTTTTATGGACAAATGGGTAAAGTTTTGGTCAAATCTTGTTTAATTTTAAGTTATACAAGTCTGAATTTTTAAAATCGGATGTTCCTGTGGAAAGATATAGACATTCTTCTAAACAGTGTATATTTTGCGAATTGTAAATTTGTAATCAGTGTAATTGTTGAACTTAAACAGTCAAAACTGACTACACTGAAACCCTCTTTTACTTCTCTAAAGTCAAAACGTGAAATACTATTTAGGTTTTATTTATTGACTCTGATAGATGTAAAGGATGTCCTTGACAATGAAATAACGATTTTGGTTACGGTTGAACATATTTACAATGACCAGTACGAATAATGCTAGATGTTAGGTGCCTAAGGAAAATCCGTCTAGAAACTTTACATTTGACATTGCTAATGACAACCAGAAATTAGTAGTTTGGGTGGGTATTATGGGTACCAACTCAGTATTTGTCGACGCAAACCTCAACGCAAGTATGTTGTCATAATCAACAGATTTGTAGTTTCACAACTTCTGGCCCGCCAATATGGTGTCTTTCTCCATACATTACAAATAGTTGAGTCGCATCTTCCATTCACTGACACTGCACACACAACCGTCTCACTGATATTGGCCCAATAGAAAATACACTGAACCACTTTTTCATATGCCCAGTACAGACACCCAATAATTTCCTTTCACTCGGTATTGCCGCGTCTCTTACTCAGATCAATTCGCTTTCACTTGGTATTGAACAGAGCTTTTAATAAGCTAAATTTTGATACCTTACTCAACTCTCTGGTGTGTGTAAGAGGGTCGTCGCCAGTATATTTACTTAGACGTCTTATTTTACCAGTCATTGCCCGTCCATGTGTGTGTGATGTGTGCTGGAAGATGTTAGACAATAGCGTGTGCATTCTTATAGAACGATGAAAACAAAGTCTACATGTATTGCACACTATGAGACTGCTTCAATAGGAACTTTTTGTAATGATCTTGCTAATTTGTAGTAGGCCAAGTAGGAATAGATTAACAAGTCTCTAAGGTAATGCTTTTTTGTAGATCATAGAAATAACAAAACCAAAGAAAAAAGATTTGAAATCGGTCATTAAACTTTGCAAACATTGGTAAGTGTGCAAATTATCAGTATTTATTATACCTGCATGATTAATTGTACTGATCAAAACCACGTTTGCCTAGATTTTGTATTACGTCATTGCTCAAAGCAATGAAGCATGATATTTTGATGGAACCTATGGAAAATGTAGAAGACTTATTCACTATTGTAGAAAAGCTGTTGGTTTTATGAAAAAATACGATTTAATATTTTTCTGATTTTTCGAAATCGGGTATAAATCATTCGTGGACAGTCTGTAATTACTGCAGTGACCTTGAAATGAGCTTGGGCAAACCTCCTGACCCCAGGGGGGTAACTGTGTATTCTGACTGGGTAACCACCCGCGTTACCAAAAAGGTGAGACCTGGACAGGTCTCGAGACTTGCAATATAGGGTATCAAAATCGACCTGGTACTCTGAAGGTCTCACATAGGGTATCAAATTTGGCCTTTCAGATTCTGATAATGTATCCAACTATGAAGAAATGGTTGAATTAATGATAATGGTGCCTTAAATTGCTTCAAATACCCAGACAATGGTGTACAGTTACATTTTACCTATGATTTCTTGTAATAATTATTTCGTCATGGTCTCAGATAGGGTATTCATTTGAACAGGCATGGTCCCGGATAGGGTGTCCATTTGAACAGATAAGGTAGATTTATGGTCTCAGATAGGGTATCATTTCATCCATTTTTGCAAATTTTTGGACTCACATAGGGTCACCTTCGGAACCTGCGGAACTCAGGTGGTTACCACCTATTGTCCCGGGTTCGATTCCCTGTCCCGGCGCTGTATGTGCATTTGGTTTACAGTCCATGCTCGCTTCCGCATGTTCTTCTCCGGGTACTCCGGTCTTCCTCCTGCATCTAACATGACCAATAT
>JXSR01S074040.1:0-14838 GCA_000969725.1 Ophiothrix spiculata | reverse complement strand
AAAAAAAAAACCTTGAAAATAAGTTGCAAATTTTCCTTTTGACCATGTTGTAAAGAATGCAGGCTGTATTTAGGCATTTCCTTTTGACCATGTTGTCAAGAATACAGGCTGTATTTAGGCATAGCCCGGCTCCACTTTATTCTGCTTCTGGGCTTTCTTCATGATCACCATGACAACCACAATAACAACAACGATAAGAACCACCACTGCCACAATGATACCTATGATGATACCAATTCCAATACCTACAGAAGGAGAGAGAGAGAGAGAGAGTGTGTGTGTGAGACACTTGTAATGACTCGACTTGACTCGACTCGGCATTTTGGTCTATGATAATTGTTGATCATTCTTATCTTTTAAAGCACAACTCCATTTATTTATGAATGTTGTCAATCATCCAGGTAGAATAAATATTGAGATTATTATTGCAATCAAGTCGAAACAGGTCAACAACCTTTCTTGCCGCAAGATAACCAGTCAGCCAGAGGATGCATCCGCGATAGGATGTGAAACGTCACACTCAAAACAAAAGTAAGTCCAGCGACTTGATTGCAATAATAATCTCAATACAACTCCATTTGTTTTGAAATCACATTTTGAGGGCTCGACTTGACTCGAATCGATGTATAACCAAGACTCGACTCGATCCTCGAGATGTTATTGACTCGACTCGACTTGAGACTCAAGTATCTAGTGACTCGACTCAGCTTGAGACTCGACTTTGGTGACTCGACTACAAGTGTGAGAGAAAGGTAGCAATACAGCTCAGTGTAACACAACAGGAAGTCTCAAAATCCAAAAATTTACCCAAGCTTCTAGTTTTCAAATATGTATTTGGTTTTGCAATGTGACTTTTAGTTTTTGAGTTACACTGATTTAAAGTAGTACTAGTAGTGGGACATTTTGAACACCCTGTAGAATAGGCTCAAAAAGTCATATATATGTCTACCAGCAGGATCAAATTTTAAATTAAGTCCTCTTTCATGAATTAGTAAAGTTCGCTACAGCAAAAATTATTTGGATAACTGGTTGAAAAATTAAATAACATCAGTCAGTTCAAAATTGAAATAAAGTATACTCTAGTGAATTTTTCATTTGAGTCACACTACGTGCATAATGCTCTTTCATGTTATGGTATGATTTCCTTATACCCTGGTCACATAACCTATTGCGGCGAGGTTACGATGTGTTTACGGCATCATCGCGGGTGACCAGACGTTTCCGAATGGAGATCAGGAGGTGTCTGTGAGCTGTTGATATGCCGGAAACACGCTGCAAGAATTAAATTACGAGTTAAAACATTGCGGCTTGTATATGTTGTCTTCAGTTATGGTACAATAACAACCGGCGGCCGCCGCTTGACCGGCCAGACATCACAAGAGTTCACAAGCATTCACCGGTGTTATACCGATGTCATACTGGCTTTTGCGGTGTTATGCAAGCGCCACCACTGAATGAGGCAAAGTTTTTGTGCACTAAAATGTGTGCTAGCTTTTCCCGTTACCGCATGATGTAGCAACTGACTTACCCACTTTGCTGGTGATGTCCTCAGGATCCCAATCTCCTTGCTCATCTTTATCTTTACCTGTGCCACCTGTCAGAAAATATTGGTTTAAATCAATCAATCAATCAATCAATCAATTAATCAATCAATCAAATAACAATCTCCTTGCTCATCTTTATCTTTATCTGTGCCACCTGTCATAAAATATTTGTTTGAATCAATCAATCAATCAATCCTTGCTCATCTTTATCTTTATCTGTGTCACCTGTCATAAAATCAATCAATCAATCAATCAATCAATCAATATAATAATAACTAATTGTATACTAACACAATGGGTATGGTTATCCAACACTGGATCAAACCTTGCAAGTTGCAGCTATCTTATATGACAAATGTTCTACATTTTCATATTTTTTAAAAATTTCAAACACAAATTTCATAATTTTTATGGAATAAGAGTACCCCAACCCTTTACTTTTCTGTGCATATCATGACTGCAACCCAGGACTGCAATAAAAGCTTGAGCATTTTGATAATTTTCTATCCCAGTCCATTTCAACATTGCAAATATTCAATTTGCTCACAAAACCCCAATCAGAGATTCATGACTGTAAAGATGGTTTCTGAGCAGCTGTCGTTGCGGCAGATGACAAAGCTTGTAGTTGTAGCAGACAACCAAATATTTGCAATTATGAGTTGTCATAACACGACACATTTGCATATTGCCGCTCTGGTCTGTCACAAGAAAAGTTGAAAATATCGACTGAGTCGTGTTTGCCCCAAATATTTCCATATGCGACAAGGTCTAATTTGCGCACTTAACATTTCAACATCACGCTGGTTGTACGTCCACAATGACAGACACTTTGAAACCAGCTTAAAAAAGCCTGGTCCGATTGCCTCAACTTTTTTTCAAACTTTTTGAGATTTTGGTTCCAAAATGTTGCTCATATTTTTCTCACAACCCATGTGAAATTTCACGGCTGAGATATGTTCGGTTTTGGAGATATATATATGAAAATGTGTCTAGTTATGGTAACCATAACTAATTTTACATAGTGACGTATACGCGGCTCTATAATACAAATTTGCCCATAAAATCAAAACGGTTCAACCGATTCAGCTGAAATTTGAAATTTAGACTGCTGGAGTGGTCATCTTTCATATGATATTGAAAACTAAAATTTGGAAAATCGGACCAAGCTCCTTTAAAGAGAGAGCACATGTCAGCAACCAGTATACCAGCTGCATATGTGCTCTCTCTTTACTTGCACTGGCCGGTATATACCCGGGGTGGGGTGCTGAAGTCAAAACTTAAAATGCATGCTCTTAAGATCGAAAGCATTAAAATCCAATTTTATTTTGCATGCTCTGTCAAAGTTTTTTTTGCATCCAAGGCTGCGATCACATAGAAGTATATGGTATACGGTAATCACTATATGCTCCCGGGAGGGGCACTCATTCATATTTGAAATGGGACAGGGATTATCCTCAATATTCAACACATGAGTGCCTCCCCAAGAGCGTATAGTGAATAACGTATACTGTATACAGATATGTATACTTCTATGTGACCGTTAGCCTAACACATAACTTCCTATACATGGTGTGTTATGCCATTAAAGTCTGATTGTACCATGGTACATCAAAATAAGGGTTCATTGCAGTGTGTTACACCATTAGGAATCATTTTAAGTGGACTAGTTTAGTGTGTTCCAACATTTAGGGGTCTAATAGTGTGTCACACCATTTAGGGGTAAAATTCGTTATATGTTACACCATTAAGGATTATGATTTGCTGCTCTTGAATATGACATTTAGGGTTTTTTGAGGTGCTCTGAGCATGCATACCACTTTATTCTTCAAGCAGCTCCCCCGGGTATATACGGACTGTCTGTGCTCAAATTAAGGGTAACAATTATCAATAAATCAAGCCTAACCATGACACTTCGTACACAATCAGTGCACCAATACATTGCAATCTTAATGAATTTAGCTTGGGCCAGGGGGGCACTAAACTTTGAAAGTGGTAGGTATGTCAGGCGCGAAGCGCCAAAATTGAGGTCTGGTGAACTGATTTTCTGTAAAAAATACCTTTGAAACTGATTTTGGGGGGTCTAGTGAACTGAAATTTTGGCCAAAAATAGCCTACTGAGCTGAAAATTTTTGCAGTTAGAGCTAAAATTTTATAATTTTTCTCAAAACTGGGGTCAAAAGAACTGAATCATGCTGAAAATGGGGATCTAGTGAGCGGCCTGAAAACTGAGGGGGTCTTGACCGCCGGACATATATACCCTGCCCACATGTGAGTGCCCCCCCCCGGGAGCTTGGGCACCGATAAAGTCTAGAAACACTGTTTTTTGGGCACAATTTCTGTTTGTTGTGCATATTTCTTGGTATACAAGGTGCAGATTTCAGAGGCAAAGTCAGCTAACTGGTTCCACCTGGAATACTGCTCTTGAGGCCCCTACCAAAACAATCCAAAAAAAAAAAAAAAAAAGGAAAAAGAAAAGGAGAAATCACCATCCTGGTCCCATGAAGCCAGACAAAACTTGTTCACCTTCCTAAGTATGATGTTTACACAACTCAGACAGTCACTCTTGCATGAGGTCCCCTGTTATCAGTGTGGAACTATTCACAAACAATTGTAACCGGGATTTATGCTTTTAAGATGGCCTGAAATTTATGATCATGTAGGGGCTTGAGAAAAAACAGCTGCACACATAGCACTATATGAATAAAACAGCATGCTTGGCTTTCATGATTTGAGGTACCCCTGGTACTACCATATCAGTTATGTCACTTCCCCCTGACTGAAGGTGCCAGTTACACTACTGCAGCAGATTAAATGTTTGCATCCCCCCCCATCAACAATGCTTGGAGATGCTAAAAGGTGCCACCTTAAGCTGCTCAGGGCCTATTTCCCAGGCCCATTTCTTAAACTTGTCGCTGTGTTATACTTGTCACCCTTGGTCCTTGCACTATTAAGTTGACTTAAATTGTTTCCACTGTTTCAAATTTGCAATCCAGCTCCTGTAGGTAACCTTCAGTCTTTCATGATTTCTGGTTTATTCAGAGTCTATCGATATGTTTCGCACGACATCCATCGACGCGCAGTCTCGTTTAAAGGCTGCGCCTTGATTGGCATTGAACGATGCATATCGACAAGACTCTCAATAAACCAATGGTGTGATTTAGTCTCAACTTATTTACACATTTTACCACACTGTCAATTTTACAATAATACATTGCAGTACCTGGAATATTTCAGATGCATTCAGTGATGTAATTTTTAGAATAATTTTCAAGCTAAAGATGTAAATTTAATGATTCTATGAAGCAAGGCGAGTCTTCCCCCAAGGGACTTATATAGGGGAATCTGGACCGTCATTTTGATTTGACTGCCATGTAAATCCTATGGATGGGGGCCATCATGTATTGTCGCTCATGGGGGGTAGGTAATTGTACCTCCGGCATTTGATGTCTCCACATGCCACACTTTGAGAGTCTTTGAAAGGGATTAGCGGGAAATTGATCATACTTTGATCAGAGCATGTCGAAATACACACTACTTGAAATGCAGACTCAGTTTTCGTGTGAAACAAAATGTACACGCTGTATATGCTTCAAGTAAAGATTCAAACAATCTACCTGAATATAAAGCAAAGCTCCGAATATATCCGGAGGTACGTCTGCTCCATGAGTGACACAAGATGGTGGCCAGTCCAGATTCCCCTATAAAATGTCCTTGTCTCCCCATACTTACTAGTATCAGTATCGGTAGATATAATGTTATCCAGGTCTACTGCGGCCAGAGAGGCATTGGTAGTATACACATTGAACTCGCTCAGATGGGTTGTCTCGCAAGTTACGGAGCCATCACTAGGATCAGCGGTGATGGGGCTAATCTTTTCCAATTTGCCAGTTTTCTGGTTGCAAGTGAAACCGGCACATTCTCCCGGCTCTCTAAAGCAGACTTCGGGCACAGTGGTAAATTTGAGCTCAATAGGTGTTTTCTGATTAGATACTTTTACTTCCTCACCTGAAAAATTAATAGAGGAAAATATTGAGTACAAACAACACATATGCATTGTGTCAGCCACGTCCTCTTAAACAAATGATTGAATACAAATAAGACATGCATTTGTATATGTTTGTGTGGCTTTTGTAATCTCCTAAGCTTTAACAAGTTATTATTTCTGGAAAAAAATCATTGGGACCTCACAGTGTCAATCCAATAGTAATGTACAAACAGAATATCTAGTGTGCATGGACATCATTTTTACAAATAAATATCAGTCTATTTACTATAAATTGGTGGGTTAGCTCTTACTTCATATAGGCACTTCATAAGCACTTCAAGCAATTTTTAATTGGTTATTGCACTGTTGTAAAGGGACTACTTAGAATTAAAACCTTATGGAAATGCTGTGTTTTAAACTCCACAAAAGTACAAAAATTTACACAGAAATGGCTCAAACTGAGAGAGAGATAATTTGCAATATATTATTCTGTGATGGTGGTGTGACTATCCTGTGTTTTGTTGAGTGATGATTTATTTAGTTTAGAGATGTTTTGGACTTTGATGGTCATATAAAGGTCTTATTTCTTTTCACAGAAGATACAATATTATTTTTCTGTCATGTATGTATTAGATTAATAAATTTGCATTCCATCATGCTTATATGAGACAAAATCAATGCACTTGGGGTAAATTATGATTGCTGTCTAATGCACTTGTAAATTGGACGCATCAAAATTGACCACGCGTGCATTGATTTGTCTCATTTCTCATGAAATGTGCATTTATTAACCTATAATCAATGTGTCTATTTCAAAACGACACCACTTGTAGCCGGATGTTGCATTAGTCCATACATATCTAAATGTCCACTTTATTTACAAGTAATGTACCACAAAGATATTCTTCAACTACGTTTTTTAATTTTGACCTTCCATGTCAGGTTTTGGTTAAATGCTTGGAACGAATGTAGCCCATATGGCATTATCTTTTATTTGGTGTATAGTGTGACATGGTATGGAGTCTTTGCTATATGTGACCGTCCATCCCAATCCAGCCGTAAATGCCACCCCTTGTTATTTTCAATTTTTTAAATATTTGCAAAAACCATGCTTTAAGGATACCTAAATAAACTTCGCACGATTTCCAGTCAAATGTTGTCAGGGAGTAAAACGTATAACTGAGATAAACGTGTATACAAAGATCAAATACGCAGATTTATTTCACATTTCCTATTATTTTCTTAAAATGAAAATTTGCTGGTATTTTGTAGTAAGCACAAGGATTGTGAATCTGTCAAAAAATCAATTTTGACAAATTACAACTTTGACATGTATTTTCACCTGTAGCGCAAAATGAAGTTATGACATTTACGGCTCATACGGGCTGGACAGCAACATATGGACTTACCCTGCTCATCTACCAGGATTATGCTGCGCGGTTCCATGAAGCCTCCTCCACACTTGGATTTTCCGCCCAAGGTTAATACTACTCTCTGGCCAACATTGATATCATCCCCTTCAATGCTGAAAAAAATGAAAACTATACTATAACAAAAGGTGTTTGTTTAATGTTTAATATACTTATTGATAGCAATCACAGGCCTCATCAAAATTAATTTGGAAATCTCTAGAATGTTGAATGAAATGGTTGATTTTTAAAACAATCATGTATGAGTCCATTGTTATGTAGTCAAGTTAGCTCAATCGGTAAGGCGCTCACTTGCCGTGCGAAAGGTCCTGAGTTCGAACCCTGTTGTTGCCAAAAAGTTGAGTGTGCTTGTAATTCCCTTGGGCAAGGAACTAACTGCTAATTGTCTTGTGGAAACCCGTACGAAATTCGGGGAGCTGATCCGGGCAGCGATGGTGCGTATGTGGGCTGATCAAGGTTCAGCGCCCCTAGAGGTTGCCGCAGAACCCGAAATGATGCTTGGTGCAGAAAGGAGCTTACTTGGGCCACAGTGGTCAGCGAACACCTGTAAAGTGTGCAGAGGCCTAGTGGAATTACATATCTGGGAGGCATAGTGCACTATAAATCCCCAGTATTTTATGTACATTTGTCAATAAAGAATGGTATAGGGTCGACTTGTGCATGTGAAAGATTATTGGCTTGATCTTCACATACCATGCCAAACCCCACTTTGTCGTTAGATTCAATGCTCGTCTTGAACGTCCTCCTGCTCCAAGAATTCAGATCAAGCTGCGCAAGATCCATGAAATTGATATAGAACAATTTTGTAATGATATCTCAAGTGAGGGTTGCCATGCTGCACTATTATGACCCAAGTTTAGCTACAATCCAATAAAGTATGCAGAAGTTACAAGCAAATGTTAACCCTTTTCACAACAACCACATCAACAGACAACGATGCTGCCATCCACTACATAATTCCCCTTCCTGTTTCAAACCAGGGGATAAAAAAGGTCTTTTTGGTCAATTCAGAATTTAGGAAATTTTCAGGCCTAACTACACAACTTACTTGTTAATGAAGGCTATATCTTTAAATTGTACATCAAATTCCTTTCCCTCAAGTTTTTGTGATAACAACGCAGTCATTACCACCACAGTTATAACGTCTCCATTTTGTAATTTGATCGAAAATTCTTGTCTTCCTCCAATCTCACCTCCAAGGGTAAGTGCTTGCACAACTTTCAACACATGGCTCCTATGAATAAAAAGAAATTGCAGAAATTAGTATTACGCACATTATAGGCTGATTTGAGGGGCATAGTTAAAATTATTTTCCCTTGGTGATCTAAAAAACTTTATATAATGATTACAGTGATTTGAGCCGTGCAATAGTTTGTACTATTGTACAGCACAAAACAAACCTGTGTGATATCATGATATAAAGCAAAAATTATTGAATGCCTATGCACGTGTAATAGTACAAAATATATCATTCGGTCAAACTTGAACTGATCCATTTCACTCTGCTACGCCTCATGAAGTAGAAAAGTCCAAATTTGACCTCATGATATATTTTGTACTATTGCACTCTCAGGTATTCAATACATGTATAATACCCATGCCTGAAGCAAATCTAAGAGCATAGTCATGGTTTCTGATACCAACAAGGAAAAATAATTTTAATTATATTCTAATCAACAAGTAGAACTTTAAATTAATCCTGGACAAATGTGAAGATCAGTAATACAGTAATGCTTAATCAGATAACATCAAAATCAGCCTGACCATCTTTCTGCAGTGCAATATATCCTTCACATACCTATGTGGTTGCAGACATGATTTTGGTGCATTTTACAAGGGTGACTACGTGTTTGCCTTAAACATATATCTTTCACATACCTATGTGGTTGCAGACAGGCATGGTTTTTGTGCATTTTACAAGGATTACTATGTGTTTGCCTTAAACATATATCTTTCACATACCTATGTGGTTGCAGACAGGCATGGTTTTTGTGCATTTTACAGGGCTAACTATGTGTTTGCCTTAAACATATATCTTTCACATACCTATGTGGTTGCAGACAGGCATGATTTTTGTGCATTTTACAGGGCTAACTATGTGTTTGCCTTAAACATATATATCCTTCACATACCTATGTTTGCAGACAGGCCAGTAGCCAGGATTTTTTAAAGGGGGTGCAGATTTTCAAAAAGTGGACCTTTTGGAGGAAAAATGTTCGTTTTGGTCGACCCTAAACTAATACAAGCAAAAAACAAAAGGGTTTTAGTAGTTTTTTTTATTAAGAAACGACAAATATTTACATGTTTTGGTGGTTTGGGTGTTCTTTAGGTGGACATTTAGGGAATTTTTGTGGACCTTTTTGTCAAATTTGGGGGGGGGGGGAAGTGGGACGCCCCCACCGCACCCTCCCTGGCTACGGACCTGGTTGCAGACATGATTTTGGTGCACTTTACAGGGCCGACTATGTGTTTGCCTTACCCGTATGTCTTTCACATACCCAAATGGTTGCTGACATGATTTGAGTGCAATTTACAGGGCTGACCATCTTTTACCTTACTATAATTATATCCTTCAGATACTTAAATTATTGCACACACGACATTTAGATGCATCTGGCGAGGCTGAAAGCTTTAGGCCTCAGCATGTATCCTTCAGACACGATCGACACTCATATGGTTGTGGATGTGACTTGGGTGCAATTTACTGGGCTGACTATTTTTTTTCTTGTAATTAGCCAATCGCACGGTTTCGCCATTTTGGGGAGAGCCTCAACCTAGCTTGCGAGATGAATGGGAACTTACATAATCAGATAATATTGCAATTAACAGTTTGATTCCCTCTTTAAAAAGCCACTGGACTTGCATGAAGTGAATACCATTGTTATATACCGTACTAGTTTAACTGACTGTCAAATTGATGCGCTCCCTGCAAATGGAAAACCGTGCAATTAGTGAATATTTCCTTCAAATATCTGTACTTGGTACACAAATGATTTTGGGGATGTGCCTCCAACATAGGATAGCAAAATCAGGGTAGCTGGTATGCCAATGAGTCCTTTTTCTTTGCAAAATGTGGAATTCTGATGGGTTAAATTGTTAAAATTTTCTAAAACTTGTGCTAAAATGGCACAAATCTGGAAAGTTTAAATTTTCGAACAAAAATTGGAAAACTTGCGCTAAATTAGCGTAAATTTTCAGAGGAAAAAAAAATCATTTTTTTTACTAAATTTGACTCAAGATTTGGTATACAGATACAGATGGGTCTCTTTTTCTTGAAAATTGGTGTCTGTATGGGTGGTACCTCAAATTTCCCAGCAGCACACCCAAACAAAATCAAAGTTGAGTGCCCTTGGAAATACATTATGATTGTGGACATGACTTGGGTGCAATTTACATACATACATATATACAAATAGACTTTTATAGCGCGCCATTTCTAAAAGATCACAGCGCAGTAAACAAAATACAAAAAAATATGCATGAAATACATCGAGATAAATGAAACTGAAAAAGCAGCAAATATTATTGATTAAACAAGTGGTATTTCAGAGTTTTCTTGAAAACGCCAATTGAACCTGCTGATCTAATTGCGACAGGCAGTTTGTTCCACTGTTTCGGTGCAGCCAAGAAGAATGTTTGGTCGGCTGCAGAAATAAGAGATTGGCTATTTATTCTTAGTTCTGTTAAGCGAGTGGTGTCAGATGCTGAACGCAATTCCTCACGCACTGGTATATACAAGGTCAGGCTAGATGTTAAGTAAGCCGGACCCATACCAGAAAGACATTTATATATGTGTAACATTGCCTTAAAGGTAACACAATCTTTAATACGTAACCAGTGCAGTTGTTCTAGAAGCGGGGAAGCATGGTCTTTCTTAGCAACTCTGTAAATTAACTTTGCAGCCAAGTTCTGTAAAACCTGCAAACACGCAATATCTTTGCCTCTGATACCATATAATAGGACATTGCCATAATCAAGCCTTGAGAGCACCAGTGATCTGACGATGTCATTGCAAGTGTTGAAGTCTAGAAATCTCCGAAATAATTTACAGGGCTGATTATATATTTGGCTTACTTCTGTTCCTCCAGATTCCCATCTGGTTGCAGATCCGATTTCAGTAAATTTTCAGCGGTTTGAGAATCAATGGGTTTTTCTGCAGCTACCACCTCTTTTATCAGCCCACTCGTAACATCTGCTAGTAAGCCTGCAAACAATAAGAAAGCACCACTCAAATCATCATGTGAGTGCAAGAAAGTCGTATTTGAAATAGCTGCCATTTTCAATGAATTGGCTACTGACATAAAGAAGAGAAATATTAAGGGTTTTTTGATACCGATGGATACATGGCTCTACTGCCCCCAATGGCAAAAGGGCCTTACTGACAATTTTGTCAAAATTGAGTTATTACCAAGGCTAGGTAGTTCACACATATTAGTCATGACTAGTCGTGAGTCCCTCCACAGCGAGACAACTTATCAGTTGCATTCACACAGGGACACGGCTTGCGTGTTAAAACTAATAGCGCGTCACTTTTAGTCACAAGCAAGACACTTTCTACAATCGTGTTCACACTGGAAATTTGCTCGTGAGCGGCTCAGAAGCAAGAATGTAGTCATGGCCATGGGAGGTGCACTCAACTTTGAAAGTAGTAGGGAAATTGGGGTCTGATGAACTGATTTTCTGTAAAAAATTGAAATCAATTTTGGGGGGTCTAGTGAACTAAAATTTTGGCAAAAAATAGCCTCCTGAACTGAAAATTTTTGCAGTTAGAGCTAAAATTGTGTAATTTTTTTCAAAAAAGGGGTCAAAAGAACTGGATCATGCTGAAAATGGGGATCTAGTGAGCGGCATGGCGGCCTAAAAATGGGGGTCTTGACCTCCGGACATATATACCCTGCCCACATATGTGAGTGCCCCCCCCCCCCGGGGTCTTTACACTGTCCGATAAATGATTGTTTGGCCTATAGAATACAGACCTGTATCAGCATTTGTTGTTTCTGGATTGGTTAGGCTAGTTACTGCCAGGAGGAAGGATGACTCGGTACTTCCCCTATCATCGCTCGTAGTTCCAATATTTTGTAGAAGATCGTTGATAATGGATCCGGCGGATCTGCGTCGTCGATTCTGGCCAGAGGATTCCGAGCTTTGTCTGCTATTCTCAATGATCACGGCTTCACCAACTTTACCTGCAAGAGAACAAACAGATTATATGAGACTTTATATATATACAAATTTCAAAGTATATAGACCTCTGGAAAGGCAGCCGTTACTGACAGTTTCATGGTATATACCCTCGCTTAGGCTCATAGGGTACCCATTCATCAGACGGGATAGAGTTTGCAATGCTTTCGACAAACCAGGCTAAATATACGTATGCCAACATAAGCCTAATTAATGTCTAGAAAAAATAAGAATGAAAAGAAAAACATATTAATAACTTTGAAGGCCTTATATATGCACAAACAAAAATATAACAAACAATTTGTTATATTTTTGTATTGAACAGTGTATTGAACTTAAACTCTGATATAAATTACAGGTTGGCTTTGTCCAAAGCTAGTCTGTTCAAGAATAATCAGGAATTTAAACATATCACACAATAGAATCCACATACAAAGCATAAATTGTCAACACAAGTGGAACTCAGGTTCACGCGATGCGTAAAATATGTCCCCGCCGAATGTGGAGATCAGTAATGCACATTGAGTACCTTAATCTTTGAAATCGGAAAATGTTTAAAATTTGACCCCAACTGAAAGGTTGGATGACAGGGTCACCATTGACACTCTTGATCGCTGATCCCAGACTAAAAATTTGACACCTTAATCTTTGAAATCAGACAAAGTTGAAATTGTTGCTGGATCCAGTTCAGCTCTAGGCCTACCCAGCAACCAAATATCATTAATGTAGGGCATGCGGTTTTCTGAGATTTGTTCCGGACAATGTAGGTTAACATTTGGGTTAAAATTTTCATCACAGACAAACGGACACACTGACACAACCCATTTTATAGTCTCCATCCCGAACTTGTTCGGCGGGGACAATAATGCTTACCAATATTCTTTAGATTTTCAATTGCTTCATCCAGCTGCGCATCTGTTTTGGTGGACTTCACCACATTCTTTTTCTCCTCTAGCTCCACGAAAGAACCAAACTGATCTTCAACCTGCATCAAAAATTCATTTGGAAATATAATACAGACCTGAAACTGAATCTTTAAAAAAAGAGCTGAAAAAAATTGAAAGTTGCACCAAAGATCATAAATTAGGCTGATTTAACAAGAAAACAGCTGGAAAAGTGTAATCAAAAAGCGCTGAAATCAGCTTAAATGCTGAAGTTTCAGGTCTGTATAATAACAAATTTAAAGAACAATTTTTTCCAAATATATGAATTCCAATGACAAGGAACAATTTTTCAAAATTAGAGAATTCCAAACTGCTGAGTCATGTTTTTTTTAGAAATGTCACTATGTTGTAAAATCCTGCTCATGACAAAATAATTTATGAAGGACATCAAGATAATAACTTAGATGACTGAGTAACGTGCCCCCCCCCCCCCCCTTTGCACAGTGGCTATGTAAAGATGACACAATGGTCACATAATAAAATTAAGTTACTGACTGATGTATTTCTTCTTGGTGATCTTTAAAACTTTTTGATACCCCTCATATAATTCGTTATGAGAGTGCAAAAAGTCGTATCTGCAAAAGCTGCCATTTGTCATAAATTTAGATTGCACACTTTATAATCTCCAGTCTTGGATCAGTGGTTCTTGAAATGGTTCTTCAGGTGATGGTGTCACCTAAAGAACCATTTCAAGAACCACTGACATAAGACAGGGAATTTTTGATGGATTTTTCACATTCTTGTGACAAAGTATAAAATAAGATAACTTAGGGCAGCCATTGCAGATACGACTTTCTTGCATTCAATTATTCTTAATTCATACTGCCAAGTGCTTCCTATTCTTATCTTACCTTGATAATGATGTCTACCATAGCGCCCTCAGTGTTGGCAATACCAAATGCGTTTGCGATAGGACGAATGACACTTTCAGTTGTCTCAGGAACGATGATTTGTTTGGTACCATCTGCTGTTTTGACATATGCTGTGTACTTAAAAGGTCTTGCCTCTTCTTTATCGGAAGAGCACCCTGTCACTTCAATGGTAAACTGAAACGATTTAAACAAGGTAAAGTTGTGTGATTCGGGATGAATCATTTCTCATGATAATTTACATAAAAATGATATGTCTAAATACTCAGATTTCATCTATTGTTCGTTCTGCATCTTTCAATATCAGAAACATTGGTCGTATACGAAGGTACCTGACTCATCATGCCACTGAACAAGTTGTTCACAGTTTTGTGACCTCTAGGCTTGATATGTGCAATTCTCTCCTGTATCATGTGGAAAACAGACCGCCTAAAAATTTCCAGTTCATGCTTTAGAAATTGAAGTGTTTACACACTCACGGTCAATCGATTTCAATTATGCCAGCACAACCACAGGTGATCACTCAAGTGTTTCAGTCAACATTTCTCAAGTGTTTCCACCCACTATGCACTAAATATTGGTCTTAATAGCACCTGACAGTTATATGCATAATTAGCTGACTGTAACTAGAATCCTTTTATTGATTCAAGACCAATTATTGTATAGGTTTCATGGCTTTAGTAAATATCCTTCACAAAATGTTTTTGTCATCTTTAGTGTTTACAAACTTGCCTTCGATTGTATACTTCCGAAGGTTTGTCCGTTATTTTATTTTAGTTTATTTTGCTGCACAATCAAGTTACTATGATTTTGCGGGACTTTTTATGTCTGTTATTTTACTATTTTGTGATGTTTTTTACTGTACACAATGCTTCGTAATTTCTT
>JXSR01S074038.1:10722-20880 GCA_000969725.1 Ophiothrix spiculata | reverse complement strand
CGGACGGTCAAAGCTGGTTACGCCCCTGATTATGAGATGAAAGAATTTATTTGAAATGTTGCTTTTGTGATAAAAGTAAGTAGACCTCACCAGGTACTGGGTGTATCAAAATTCTTTGTACCCAGAGGTATTTCATTTTCAAAAAAATATTAAAAGTAGAAAGAGTTTCTAAATTTGAAATTTCTTGTTATAATTAAGTGAGTAGCAGAATATCTCAGCTTTTTAATCTGAAAGTTTCAAGCAAGGTTGGCACGATTTAAATCAATTGATTTAAATCACGATTTAAATCGCGATTTAAATCAAATGATTTTTTTAAAAAAAATCATTGATTTAAATCAAGATTTTAGATTTTCTTGATTTTTTCACTTTCTTATCAGAATTTTCAATATATTTTCCCCTGCATTCATACATCTTATAGTTTTGCTCATTTCCAATGTAAATTTGGCCCATAAACCCTCACCAAGGTAACATTTCAACATTACAACTTGATTTATACAGTCGGTTTAAAATGTGTATTAATTCACGCAGCAAAATTCATATTTTGATTTTTTTTTTAAATGATCATTGTCCAATCCTGGATCAGTCATTTGAATCATTTACACTTTTTTGAAGATTTGAAACTCACATTGAAAGTGTAACACGAGGAGCAGGTGTAGAACATAAATCCTCAAAATAAAAAATAAAAAAACACTGTGATTTTTTTTTGGATTTTTTAAGGTAGTGATTTGTTTTCCCAACCTTCAATCAATAACTGATTTAAATAATGTAAACTTTTGTTAAAGATCAGAAGAAGCACATGTTTTAAATTGTAACAACATAAATCAATGAAATCAAAAAGAAAAATGATTAAAATCAAAAAAATCAATTCAAATAAAACTTTTTTTTTTTTGCCTACCCTAGATTATTTATTTATAATAATACATTCTTGAATATCAGAAGTACTTACTATTCTAATTCAAAATGTAACAAGAGGGGAAGTAGTTGCATATAAATCATCGAAATCAAGTGAAATTTGAATTGAATAAAAAAATTACTTTAAATGAAACAGATGATTTTAAATTGTGAGGGATTTTTTTACCAACCATGGATTAATTATTTATATGATAATACATCTTTTAAAATCAGAAGAACTTAAAGTTTTCATATACAGAGGAACAAGAGGGGAAGGAGTACTAAGTAGTATATAAATCAGCAAAATCAACCGAAATACCACTCAAATAAAAAACAATCAATTTAAACAAAACAAATGATTTTTTTTACAAAATCATGATTTTTGCCAACCGTAGATCAATTATTTTATAGGATAATACATTTTTTTTAAGATCAGAACGACTTATTGTTCTCATTTAAAGTGTAAAAAAGGGAAAGGAGTAGTATATAAATCAGCAAAATCAACCGAAATTCCAATCAAATCAAAAAAATCAATTTGAATAAAACAAATGATTTTTTTGATTTTTTTACAAAATCATGATTTTTGCCAATCTTAGATCAATTATTTATATGATAATACATTTTTTACATCAGATGGACTTAATATTCTTATTTTAAGAGTAATGTGAAGTAGGGGAAGGGTGTAGCTCCTACAAACCTCTGATATGAAAATCAAAAAAATCGATTTAAATCAAAAAAATCCGATTTAAATCAAATAAATCGATTTTTTTTGATTTTTTTTAAAAAAAATCGCGATTTTTGCCAACCTTGAGCAATTGAACACTGTTTCCAAGAGTTACTCTTTTATTGGATGATTACAGATTTACACAAATACCATACACACTAACCGTTTTCTACCGATGCTAGTTCCTGTCACATTGTGTCTAAATAGGGTGGTTAATGTTCCCGTATATTTTCAATATTGACAACCTTAAAGTGTGCTTATTTAGTACCATAGTATAGCATATTGGTCTATTCTATCCATTCATGACAAAATATAACAATCGATCAAGATGTTACGTATTTATGACGTCATAAATTTGAAAGCGATTTCAGCCAGAAGTGAGGTCGCTGAAATATCGCTTATTTTATTTTTATTTATGCATGAAAACTGACAGGAAATGCCGTTTTTTACATGCGTATGGATATTCATGAGATCGGATACCTTAGTTTAAAAAGCCTGTAAACTCGCCAAAATAGCATAGAATCTCAAACCAAACTTGCAATTAGAAGCATAAAAGTTATGAAAACATTTTGAAATTTAAAAAAAATTAAAAAATGGGAAATATTAGTGTCTTTTCGTGTGATTTTGCGAGCGTTTAATTTCCTCGAGTGGGGTCAAATTAGGTCTTTGCGTTTTACCTAAAATCTACGGTTCTGGACTTAATATATTTTAGCCACTTGGTCAAATGAGAGAGACAACACTTCTTTAGCAGATTTCCTGAAACATTTGAGATAAATCTGCTGAAAACACGTATCACGTAAGCAAATGTAACGCCTGGTTCAATGAGGTCAAATAAAGCATCAAATTTCTACGCAAAATATTATATAACCCCGGAAGTGATCAATTACGCGGCATTGTCTAATTGTTAGGTACATATAGGTAAAACACCCGTTCAATGACAGCGAGATCTCGATAGCGTAATGGTTTGGCTTTGGCTTTTGATTCTAGAGGTACCAGGTTCGAATCTCGACGGCGCCTTTTTTTTTTTCTTTTCTTTTTTTCCATTTGAAAACAAATTATTATTTTTCCCATCATATTAGATTGATATTCCTTCAATAAACTATTTTTACACAAGAATTTCTATAGATAAACATGATAAAATTATTTCCCAATAACCCGTATTAATAATATGATATGCACAGTCAGAGCCGCAGGTCACAGTCACACGTAGACACGTGCTCAGTTAAATGACGTCAGATTTGCCTGATATAGCCCAAGACCTTCGAAAGGTTTGACTTGTCGTTTACGATGTTCGTTGTGTATATCGGGATAATGAGATGACCGACATCGTGTCCCTTTCGAACGTTTAGTTGTAATGAATTTTCCCTCGATTTATTTTCTGTTTTACATGTCTTACAGGCATGATATATTTTTCAAATTTCATATATATGATGTCTGATATCTCATCTTGCAGTTTGTAAAAGCATTTCACATACAATTTTGTAAAACACGCTACACGTAACCATATTTGACCTCAAGTTTTAAAAGCTTAAAATTTTCATTTTTTTTAAAAAAATGTAATGAAATGAATATTTTTTATTCTCCACTGTCAAAAATAGACTTATCTTATTGAAAAAACTTTAAATATTTTCATCCATATCTTTATTTTCAATTTGCACCAACCCCCTTGTGATTATAGGGGTTCGAAGTCCGAACTATCCGACAGGTCACATCGAGAAAAAAAAATCTAGCGACCGAGTTGTCCTGGTATTTTCCCGGTATATACCCGGGAAATGAAAATTAAATTGCTCATTAAAAGCTCATTTGCATAGGCTCTGCTGCCTGACTGATTTCCAATAACCTACTGGTTATTCTGAAGTAGTGCAATTTTGAATGTCCTCTGATGTGTATTTTACTGAGTAACACTGCCCTCAAAAGTTTTCAACAATCATTGTTTCAAGCTCTGTAGTAACAGTAGTTTCCAGACATAGAATGCTGAATTTAGCTCTGGTTATGAATATTACAAATCTAGCGTTGGACTTCAGTTCTGAAACTTAACTTTTTTTATTATTAAATCATCATGCATCATCAGTATGAGAAAAAAGCAGATGAATTGTTATAAGCCTATTGTTCACTTTTATCTGATAAATTGAATTCCTACCTAGACATTTCCATACAGCTAAACAGGAAAACAGGACAAAACCAAGCAGATCTCAAATACATTCACATTAACTTTTTAATTTTTTTAAATTGGTTTGTTGTATAGTGCTGGAGTACTGGTGCTGTTGTATAGTGCTGGAGTCCGGTCTCGGTTGTGACTACAGTATCGAGTCCAATACAACTGGACTCGTGACTTGGTCTCGGACTGGAATGTCAGGGACTTGGACTTGGTTTCGGACTCAGGGGGACAATTGCCCCTGCCCCCTTCTAGCTATGCCACTGTCAAGATATAAAAATTATGACATAGTGGGAACACAACATTATTAGGCGAAGTCAGCTGGAATTAGTCATCAATAACAAACTAAGATCGATTTCAAGGCTCAAAAAATAATTTGGAAAGACCATGACACCATATGAGGGAAAAAAAGGAAATTTGACAGTCTCATGTTGAGTCTTTTTTACTTTTTGAGTCGAGCATAAAATTCTAAACCTGTGTGCCAATTTTCATTAAATTTGGATGAAGGGTGTAGATATGTATAGAATTTGAAAATTACCATGATTTTCACTGTCTTGAGTGACCTTTGACCTTACACCGTGACCTTTGACCTTAAACTTTGACCCCAAAATTTTTGGAAATGAAAGCCATTATTATATTTTATGTGCCTACTAAGTTTGAATAAAATAAAAGTTATACTATTAATTGTGTGTCCAATTGTGTGAAAAAGATGCAAAACACAGGGTTTCCAGGTATACTGCCCCCTTAAAACACTAGCTGAATGCGCAAATCACACATATTACAAAATACATTTTATTGGCAAGGAGTAAAATACTAATCTTGGTTTCTATCTAGATTGATATTAAATGTTTTGCCAATTTGAAAAAGCTATTTTATTTAATTGTGTTCAAATTGGCAATGACCAGCCACATACTTGCAGAAATAAAATTTCGAAGTATTTTCAATACATTTCTGATACTTACTTGCAAAGCTTTAAACGTGGAAATGGTAAAATTGTAAAGCAGATTTGAGAGTTCAGAACACATTGGATTGATTTATTGTATGGTTAATGAACTTGGCTTGTTGTATGTGGTATTAGATTGTAAACATCCTGCCTTTCTGGTGGTCAGTAAAATATGCAGTAATGAGTTACATATTCAGCCGATTTGACACCAACAGGAAACTAGTTTGAGAAAAATATTATTTTTATTATCTATTGTTAAATGTCCAGTTGTCCCAGTAACTTTCAAGTTAGACCCTATTTTGAAAAATTGCATCTTAACATACTTTTAGTTTGTTATAATGTTGTATTTAAGTTTGTATATAGTGGGTGTGCATGATGACAAACAAACCACTTGTTGAGAGATCCAAATTCCACTTGTTGACCCCCATATATGCCTTTGGACATTTGATTGCTTTCACTGATTTTCATCAAAAAGGAGTGTTTTTCAAAACCAAAATACAAAATTTCGAAAAAAAAGGGGTGTTTACAAAGGAAGAAAAAGTCCAACTCTTTGGGGATTAAATTTTATTGCACGTAAATCCTTGTTTAAAGGAGCTTGGGTCTGATTTCTCAAAATTTACTTTTCAATGACATATGATCACCCAAGAGGTCTAATTTTCAAATTTCAGCTAAATTGGTCAAGCTGCCTATTCGCTGACAAAGTGAAAACGTCATATCCTGGTTACTGGTTCACGCTTTGTTCACGCTCATTTGGCTACCCATTGAGTATGCATTGTGATCATTTTGGTCATGGTTCAAATTGCAATAAGCGTGAACCAGTCACTTGGCAACTATTGATTTTGATGTCACACTTTGTCAGCGAATATGTTACCGGTACTGTGTAAAATTAATTATGGTTACCATGATTAGACACATTTTCATAAATATCTCCAAAATAAAACATAACTCAGCCGTGAAATTTCACATGGGTTATGAGGAAAATATGATCAATATTTTGATAAGGTCCTTATAACTCAATATTGAATTTCCCGTCAACCGCCCTCATTATGATTTTGGACCCTCGTTTCAAAAGTTAAAATCCCAAAATATTTCATTATTTTAAAATCAGCCAATTAGAACAATGTTTTTACCTCTTTCTACTATTTTGAATTAATTTGATATTTTTTTGGTGGTGAAGGTAAATATTGTTTTCTTTAAATTGATAAGGTAGCCTATACCAAGATGTATTAGAACATTAATAATGATGTATAATACATTAACAAATTGTTAATAATAAGAGAGTGTAGCAATGTAATTGTGATGACTCACCCCGAAAAAAGGGAACTTTGCGACAGAATACTTTTCAAGAAACAGGTGAAAATAGACAGCAAAAAATAAAGAAAATAATAAGAATTTCCAGCAGAATTTCTGTTGTAAAATTTGATCGCCTTGATCAATTTCAACAAGTAAGATGTCATTTTAAAGCTTAAAAAAATGCTGCAGCAGATGAAATGATAAAATCAAAATTGATATCATCTGCAAAGTCTCCCCTTTCAGGGTGAGCCATCACAATTGGCCACATATGGAAAAGTTCCGTGCATCTGCTCAATGTAAAGTTTACACGCCTCTTAAGCACGGTGAGACAGCTGTTAATTTCTGCTGCTATCTTCTGTCACTATGAGTTCATTTTGATAACAAGTTAATGCCTTTGCTTGGTGTTGTCATCTTTAAAGTATACTTTATCATAAAAATCTTACTTCAAAAATTCTTCTTATTAAGAAGTGCCCGCGTTTTGACCTAAAATATCCTCAAAAATCTGTTTTTCAATGGCAAAATGGTCATTTTCAGCCATTTGGAAGGGACTTGTCACTATAAACCTAACAACAAACGTCAACTAGCCTGTCTGCCCTTTTTCGATTGCCTTCGGACGGATCATGAATATTCAGAAGACTAGCTTTCTAATGATATAAAATATGTCATTATTGGTTATGAAGAACTGCCAGCGTTTTTGCTGCCTTCTCGGACATCGAAGTCAGAAAACAATCAGCTGGAAAGAAATTTAGTGTACAGATATATGCTGTGCTCATGCAAGCATCTCTGTGTAAACAAAACTTGTGCTGTGTATATGGAGCAGTGTTGAAATATTTATTTCTCATTTCAGGCTAGAAGTTTTTAATATGCTAAAATAACCCAAAATAATAGATCTAAAAAATAATGAATAATGAAAAATGAAATAGTTACCTCAATATGAGCTGAGCAAAATGTGACGGGAAACTCAACATTGACTTATAAGGGCCTAACCAAAATCTCAAAAAGTTTGAAAAAAAGGCAACCAGACCTTGCTCCTCTAACCCTAACCCCACTGAATCTCACAATATCCCAGCCATGCCACAAAGTTAAGAAATTCGTGTAAGTCCAAATACGTCATAGACCCGAGTTAGCTATGACCACGAAATTGCTGCCATGGCAGCGCCTGCTCAGTGGCTTGACATAGTGATAGTTGGACCGTATTCGAATCCAGGTGAAAACCCGTGATTTTTGACTTGCAAATTTCCAAGGAGATGGGGATATTTTGTAAACCTATGTTCATGCATGTGCACATCCATATACCCTAGTAGCCTCCTGGGGTAAGCCCCAACATGGATTTAAACACAGATAAATTCTTAGTGTCTGAAATTGGACAAGAATCTATTCTTACAAATATTTTCCTAATCAAACCAATGAGGATCCATCTAGATTCTCCTAAAATTTCTCAACTTGTACAGTGTCACTCAAATGCACGGCATATTGTAAAAGAAAAACATTCTGCTAGAGTTCTGTTGCAAGAATCCCAGGAAGAATCACTTCAAAATGCAATCGGCGGTTGATCACCCGGAAGCGCGGGTTCTGGCCAGTTCTTATTGTTCTGAACAATGATAACTGTCCAGAATCTTCAGTTCTGGACAGGCAGCCACCGATGAGTTTTAAAGCAGCTCTTAAGGCTACGGTCCCTAAATGGGTGCCATTTTTGCCAACGGCATCTTTACTGCAACTTTTTACCTACTTACACATATCAGAATAATACAATTTTTGGCGTACATATGTAATAGAGTCTCTAGTTTATACATGAGACTTGAGTAGTGATTTCACGTCCATTATCAAGGTCAAAATTACGTCAATAAACTACTTCGACAAATTTACACCTTTTTCGCCGTAACCTTAAAATTTTATGATGTTCGAACGATTCCCCGGTTTTCAAATTTTGACAGATTGTAGGTTTGATACTTTTTATTGAATTACAAATAATACTTTATAAATGTGTTGTGTTGATTTTGAATGATAATGTAACAAACCTGCGTTGTTTTGCCCGAAAAAACAGACGTGAATTATGACATTGAGTTCGCCCTGTTTGAGCTGTGAATAGTCTGATTTTAGTATCTACATTATCTACATTTTGTCTGATATACGCATTCGCATACTTAACTTACAAATCGAGCATTCCAATGAGGCAAAAATTGCAATTTTTATGTAAACAAAAGAAAAATACGGCATTCTAATGTTTTAGTTCACGATCTCAACAATGCCTTGAGCGGTAGAGTGCTCGCTTCGTAATGCATGACTAATTCCTGCCATAATCCATGGTTCGAGTCCACGCAAAGGCAGTGGAAAATATTTATCTTTTCATGATTGAAAAATAGTTAGGATTCACATTTTCCTGAGCATGTTGATTCCTCGTACCCTTAAGTGGAGATTAATGTTTGCGGATGACTGACTCAGATATTGGTTGAAATATAAGTTAGCGCCATATTAGCCTTGGCTGCAATCAAATTGTTTGTGGTGAAAATGATTGTGTAATAGTCCTGGGTGTATGCATGTCACCTGTACATTATTATATATTATTATTATTGTATTGTGGAAATGATTATTGCAGCCTGGAATTTCCAAGAAATGTTTTTATCAATACACATTTAAAAATGAATGTTCAACTTCAAGCTAAACATTTTGGTGATGGATAGTCTTTAAAATTTCATGACATTTTGAAAAAGAAAAAAAGATGAAAATAACATATTTTGATGTGGGAATCATGCAATGTCGATATTGCAGCCGTGTGTAAAAATTGCTGGGTATTGGCCAGATTGAAGTGTGAGCAGTCATAACATTTCCTGATATCAGTATCATTGATGAAATCTCAGTCCCTAGTCCCAAACATGATCTGATCAAGTGCCATGATATGTAATCTCAATGGGATTTGAACCAGCCATGCTAGTGCCTCAGGCATATTGGTGGAGTGCCTTGGGATGTGTACCTCTTTAGTTCCAGGGAACCATCCATCTCAAACGAGTTGTAAAAGCAAACATCATTTTGCACTGAGGTGAAAATACATGTTATGATTGTGATTTGCCTGAAGTTGATTTTTGACAGATTCACAGTCCTTGTGTTTATTTAAACTTTCATAATAAAATTGAAAAACTACCTTGTTTTCCAAACGGTTTCGACAGTCCTTACTGTCGATGATAGATCCAGACGGTTGTTGACTGACGTCATCAGGTGATGACGTCATCTGGATCAAATCGTTGTACACATGACTAAGTTGGGACGCCCCCTCGTCACTGTTCATAAGTTTCACATTTCTGTTGTTTCCGCCCTTTTGTCTAATCCAAATGGATTCCCTGATCCACCTAGTGTTCCTTGAATCATCCATTGCTAAATAGTATCACAATCCACTGAGGAAGACAGCAGTAAGGACTGTCGACACCGTTTGGAAAACAAGGTAGTTTTTCAATTTGGAATTTTATTATGAAAGTTTTTAAAAATATGTTTTTAAAAATATGTTTCATGGACATTCCTGGTGAATCTATTCACTAATCCTTGTGTTTACTTCAAAACACCCTCAAAGTTTCATTTTATGAAAATGATCGAAAATATAAAATATATCAGTATATTTTGAGGACAATCAACAGAAAATATAGAGCTTACTGATCTTTGAACATGTTTATCTCAGTTAAACATTTTACTCCCTGACAACCTTTAAAAGACCAAAGCATGACTTCTGGAAATCGAGTGAATTTCAATGAGGTGTCATTTTAACCCTTATAAAATGTGGTCTTTGCAAATATTTTAAAAAGTGAAATGACAAGAGACTGCATTTACGGCTGGTTTGGGATGGACGATATGGTTTTCATACAATCTTGCAAAATTACAACAGAACACTAGAGCACGAAAGGTCCTTGAAAGTCAATATTGACTTTAAGGGCCAAACCATAGTCGGCCTCCAAACAAAATTTTCCCTACCAACATGACCAAACATTTGGTTGTGACGTCACCAAATATTTGCCATCGAATTTAAAGTATAGCTCAATTCATACTCGGCCTCCAAACAAAATTTTTCCTACCAAACATTTGGTTGTGACGTCACCAAATATTTGCCATCGAATTTAAACTATGAACGGGTAGCAAACATTTGGTCCAATGTATGTGGCAATTCAA
>JXSR01S074038.1:0-10447 GCA_000969725.1 Ophiothrix spiculata | reverse complement strand
GAAGTTCTTTTGTTTGGAGTCACTCGTCATTTTTACGTCACAACCAAATGTTTGGTAAGAAAAATTTTGTTTGGAGGCCGAGTATGAATTGAGCTTATGAATTGAGCTTAAGAACGGGTAACAAACATTTGGTCCAATGTATATGGTAATTCAATAACATGTGCAATCTAGCGCGAAATTTTATTTGGTCTCAACTCGGTATTGAACTTATATTGTTTGGAGTCACTCGTCATTTTGACGTCACGACCAAATGTTTGGTAGCGAAAATTTTGTTTGGAGGCAGCTGACTATGTTTTGGCCCTTACTCCACTTTTTTAACTCATAACAAGGCAACTTGTTCATTATTCATTACTGTTTGTAAATCCTATCCCAACAAAAGCATGCTTTTCTCACCCCTCTCTCTTTTTCAGAAAATAAGCTTGAAACAGAAAATCTGTAGATGGTTCAAGGTTAGGGCAGTTGTCTCAGGAATTCAAAAGGTGATATGGATATCTTAGTCCTATTTAGCAAATTAGCATTTGTCATTTTGGTCCACTTCTTGTGACACATTTTGTCAGAATGTCAGCTTACCATGTTTGGTAAACTTTTACTTACATTGACAAGGTATACGTATATGTGCCTGCCTGTTGGGGTGATTTTTCCAGGATTTTGGTATATCAATGGGTTGGTTTTCTTCTCAGATGAAAGCATCCAATTTTTGTCTCGCCTGAAAATTGTCAGAAGAGACATAGCATTCCAATTTTCTGTCCGCCGTCCACAAATTTTGTCCGGAGCAAATCTCGGAAACCGCATGTCCTACCTTAATGATGTTTGGTGACTGGGTAGACCCGTAGCCGAACTGGATCCAGCAACAATTTCGGCGCAAAATATGCTAATTAAGTACCTAATTTGCATAATTTATGCATATTTTACAAACTATGCACCCTACATTCATGAAATTTAGTGGGTAGGTGAGGATAGAGCTGCGCTTGTGCCAGCTGCAATTTGAGTGTAAAATATGCTAATTAAGTACCTAATTTGCATAATTTATGTTGTTCGTCTTTGACCACTGATCAAAAGTGTCAATGGTGACCCCGTCGTCCGACCTTTCCGTTGGGGTCAAATGTTCAACTTTGTCCGATTTCAAAGATTAAGGTGTCAAATTGTACTGGCTGTTTTTAGGTCCAAATATTTAAAGGTAGGTATTCCGATATGTTGAAAAATTTGACATATACTTTTTCCATATTTGAATGAAGGGTCATCCCCTACATAAAGCAATTGTCAAGTTTCATTTGTATACTTTCGAGCCTGAGAGTGTCCCATTGAAACCTATAGTAAAGAAAAAATAAAAAAAGTGAAGAAAAAATACATTATGTCTAATTGTCTTTATTTACAAGTTGTAACCTCTTTAACCCTAACAGCATAAAATCATACAAAACCATACACAGCCTAAGTCCAAATACATCACGATCAATCATGACGCAATCACTCGAGCCTATATCTAAGCACGGAATGCCTTGCGTGCCTGAGTTCCACACTCTCGCTTCTGAAACCAGAGGTTGCGGGTTTGCGCCCCGGGCCCGGCGCGCGCTGCGCACGATTTTTTTCTTCCTCCCCCACTCTATGACGTGTTTGTACTTAGTTTATTTTACCCTTTCCCCGTGAAAATGCTAAAAACGGTGTGTACTGTTAGGGTTATTCTTAAAAACTTTCCCAACATGCTTTTAGTCATAGACTTCTTTTTTATCTCTTTACTTAGTGCTGTTGCATTTTTGACTAAGGTATCAGGCGTGTTTAGCTGAGCTAAACCCTGAATTAATTGGTCCGAGCCAGGACTCGTATGAGGGAGCGATGTATTAGATCGGTTAGATTTGATCCCAGAATCAGTTTGTTATTTAAAAGGATTTCTCCTTTGGTATTCCAATCTAATACCTCCTTTGATCTATTACGTTTCAGTTTGTTCAAGAGAGCCTTTCCCATAGTCTTTAATGTTTTAGGTAAAGTCTGTAAGAGTTCTTCTTGGATTTCCTCGTCAACCACGTTAGTAGGAAGGCTGGAAACAGCAGCAAGAGCGGGTGTATTACCATCATTTACATCGTTTCTTGATTTACCGCATCTGCAGTAGTGGGTTTTTCAGACTTGAGTAGTATCTCCAGGGGTTTCATTCCCCTCTGTTTGTCTAATTGCAGGAAATGATTGAGTGTTTGATTGTAACGTTCAATTTTGTCGTGAACGTGAAGACCTGGTTGATCTAGGATGTTTTTCATGGTGTCGTCCAAATGCTGAACTGCTTGCAAAGTTTATCACGGCGAACATGGTGTTCATAGCGGGGTTCAACTCCCGAGGATCCACCAGAACCATTTTCTTGGCGTGCTGCATGTTTACTTTCTTTTGAATAGAATGCCAGATAGAGCTCCGAGGATTGGTGGTAAGAGTGCCGCTAAGAATCCTCCACCGGCTTGAGCGATTATGCGCTTCCTCTTACGATGGGAGAGTTTTTTATTACTCAGTTCTCGTAAGCGTTTTTTGTGCGGTGACAGTTTCTTCTTGGTTGCTTTAGTCAGGTTTAGGTGTCCTTTGAGTACGCTCGTGGCGCATTTGCAGATGGTGTCAATTAGTTCTTTACCAGTGTGCTGCAATACGGCTTGTCTCTGACGTGGGTTGCATTGACTAAGAGGCACAGGGCCTCTGCGTTGGTCTTAAATCTCTTAGACATGTTGAATTACTGAATCAATTTACTCACTGTGGGGATTATTCATAGTTTGGGAAGGTAAACGTACTTTGTCTCTCCTGGAAATATGTTTGTCCTTAGTCTCATTTCATCAGGCGTTTCGGGTTTGAGATCTATATATAGGTATCCGTGTACGCTCTGAGTGGCATCCTGATAAGCCTCTTGCATGAATTTGATTTTGCCCGGATACATCTGTTTAGCCAGGTGCATTATTTGAGTCTTATCGCGAATTGTACGAAAACATACAATGTACTGGCAAATCAGATTGATGGTTCTAAATTCTTTTGAACCTTGAAACAAGTTCTGCGTGATGAAGATAACCGATGGGTTCTTATGGTGTGATCCTTTGGTGAACAACCTAGTGACTAGCGGATGGGTTGGTGGACAAAAATTTTGTATGTATGTATTTAACTTATTTTTTCTTATTATTTTCTTTTTTCTTTTACAGCATCCCCACAATTTAAAAATGAACATAAGGATACTGTTTACGTGGCCGCATCCACGTGAAGTCGTTAACAGGAGAAGAGGACTGCTCTTAAATGTATGGCTCGGCGAGATTAGCAAAAAGATGGTGGAGGTAAAGATGGAAACCGAAGGAACAGATCAACCCAACACCAAAAGTAAGTCCCCCTCTCAACATGACGTCCTAACTAAGATAGTAAGTTAAAACATTTTACCAATAAATTATACCTAGGAATAGGGCCAAATCATAGTCGACCTCCAAACAAAGATTTTCCTACCAAACATTTTGTCGTGACGTCAAAATGACGAGTCACTCCAAACAAAATAACTTCAACACCGAGTTGAGACCAAATAAATCTTCGCGCTAGATTGCACATGTTATTGAATTGCCATATGCATTGGACCAAATGCTTGTTACCCGTTCATAGTTTAAATTCGATTACAAATATTTGGTAACGTCACTACCAAATGTTTGGTAGGAAAAGTTTGTTTAGAGGCCGACTATGATTTGGCCCATACTTCTGTGACGTCTGTTACCAAAGTGCTGTGTTATCGTGAAAGATATTCATGACTTCATTGCTGAATGGGCTCAGCTGGTAGACAGAAACTAACCTTTTCAAAAGTCACAAGATTATTCATGGCTTGTAATTGGTATGCATCTTTTGACTTAGTACAGTTTAAAATCCCCACAAAGTATCACTCTAATGTGCAATAAATTCATTGTCAATCAGCCGTGCATATCCGATTTTGGCAGAGCTCGGTTCAGGTGGTCAGTTCCATTCCTTGTTCCAACAGGGGTTGACGAAGTGCTGCGTCCACATGTTGCACCGCTTGCTACAGCCCATGGTGCAGTATTTGTCTTGATGGATGACCACACAGAGGGAGACAAGCTAAATCATTTCTTGCTGAGTAGGGATCAAGAGGCCAGCAAACTCGCCTGATGTTAATCCCTTAGAGCACCTGTGGGACCAGCTGAAAAGAGCAAAATTCGAGTACAATTTAAGTACAATTCGAGTACACAAATTTGTACTCGAATTGTACTTAAATTGTACTCGAATTTTGTGTTCCAAATTTACACCTCAGGAATGTGTACTAGAATTGTACTCAATTTTTTCCAGGGTGACTTGTCCCACCATCTGCAGATTCAGTGGAATGCCATCCCACAGCAGTGTATCTCCAGGTTGATCAACACCATGAGAATATGGTGCCAGCAGGTCCCCAGTAACAGGCATGGTGGATACACATGTTCCTGAACTGCAGACTCAATAATGTGATTTTGTGATTTTTTAATAGGGCAGTTTTTGTGTTCCATGCAATTAAGATGTATCTATGCAGGTACAACTTTCTTTCAAAATGGAAAATCCAAAGTTTAAAATAACAAATTTGTATCTGCACAAATGTGATTTACTTAAATAGTAGTGTGTCATATGCAAGTAGTTTATCGTAGATGTAGGTAAGAAAGTCATATCACTGCCGGGTACAGGCATGGTTACCATGACATAAAAAGAGCATTCAAACCAATGCGATTGATGTCTTAGGTGTTGGGTCATTGTTTTAGAGTTATGTATCCATGCATAACTTTTGGCAATTCCATTCATTGTTTGCCATTGTCTTGTGGATACAGGTGTCCAACAGTCCATCAGTGAGTACCTTCAACCACAGTTTCTGTTAATAAGTTCCATGCAGAAAATGTGGTGAAGTATGATGTGTAAATGCATTGGTAAATTTCTGGTTAATTGAATCAGACAAGAGGATTTCCGGTTTGATAACTAATTGTTACCATGTATACTGATTCATTGTATTAAATTTATCTGAAAATCTGATATATCTCAAAGGAATTCCAATTGTATTCATGATTAAGTAGAATAGATTTCATATTTTTCATGCTTTTATTTCTTAGATTTATGTTTTTGTAAATGTGTAACAGGATTTTTTAATGATTGCAGTAATATTTTTGATAATAATAATAATGTACAGCTTTTATATTGACAATTTTGACATAACCCGTTGACCTCATGATTCGGAGTCCTGCACTGTTCCACTACACCACACAGGCTCTCTATAATTAATTCATACACTCTGTGTGTGCTCCGTGTGTCACCTAGCCAATCAGAACACCAGAATATAAAGTACACGGAGTGCAGTGGATCTTCACAATGCACCGCGCTTGTTGCGTTCCGGTTTGCGTGGCGGGCGTTTAGTGCGTATGAATTTCATTGTTTTTGCCGGGTGATTATTTATTTAGTTTAGAGAAGTTGTTGGATTTTGATTATCATATTAAAGGCCGTATTTATTTTCACAAAAGATACAATATTATTTTTCTGTCGTGTATGAATTAAATTAATAAATTTGCATTCCATAATGCTCGTAAAATGAGATAAAATCAATGCACTTGTGGTAAATTTTGATTGCTGTCCAATGCACTCCGCCCCTAGGGCCTCGTGAATTGGACGCATCAAAATTGACCGCGCGTGCATTGATTTTGTCTCATTTCACTCGCGTATGAAATGTGCATTTATTAACTTATAATCAGTTTCTCTTCATTGAAAACATAGATACCAATTGTAACCAATCTCAAGTTATGGAAATATTGCAAACTTGCCATAGGAAAAGGCTTAATTGTGCTGGCATACCGGCAGGCAGTATTTTCTGAATGGTTGATATGGGTTTATATGTTTCATGCCTGGTATGATTGTTGATGGTTCAATTCCTGTTTTGGGACAGTTTCTTTATGTTCCCACCCTTTTTCTTATTTCATTCCATATACACACATGTTAGAACATAGCCCTATAAAACAAACCTTTCTCTGTTGATCACTTTATTCCTTTTCAGCAAAATAAGTTAAAGGGGCATTGGACAAGTTCAGCATCATCCCCAATTGTTTCCCCAAACATTTTGAGATTTTTGCATCATTGGAAATATTAGCAGTAATAATGACAGCATGCAAAGCTTCAATGTCAAATTCAAACCCTATATATCAAAATATTTAAATATTCTTCCATTTTTATTTATCGTTGTCGACAACGATAAATACTGCCCCCCAGACTTGAAATTTCAAAATTGGCTTTATCAGGAGATCAAATGCAAACTCAAAATTTCTTTTGATTCATCTGCAATCTATGATGTAAAAGGAATGTTTTACAAACAAATATTTGCCTCTTTCTTGATATATAGCATCAATACATATGTTTAGAAAATAGCCTCATACCCAAGATCAACAAGCAAAATAAAATACTTTTTTGAAGGTTTTGATCAAAAATTTTCAAATATTTGGTAATTAAATGTTATTTGCTAACATATTATTAAGTGTAAATCATTCACAAATAAAATTTCAAAATTTTGTCCAATGCCCCTTTAAAGACTTTTAAGGCATGATGAAAAATTGTTCTAACACACAAAAACAAACCTGGGAAACCAACTCATGAGGATTTCTTCTGTTGAGTACCTCTGAACTACATTGTAATTCATCTTAGTGATTTGAGCCTCTCATATGTTTGGCATTTGTTCTAGCACTGTATACTTAAGTTCGTTCCATAAAACACTGTTGGAAATCAAGATTTCTACAAAGATTGGAACAATTGAGTTTGAACATAGGCCTACATTTATTAAATTAATGGTTTGGAGAAAACTACATGTGACTTGCAAAAATCATGGTGCTACAAATACACACAGGCTTACTGTGTTGTTGGTTTTGTCCTAATTAGAAGGGACGTGTGGTTTTGAGGCATTGCACATTATAGCTTGAATTGATTTGTTAGTGTTACTTAATTGGTATGGACCTATTTATTTACACATTTTGTGTAAATTGTGTTGCAGAAAAGAATTTCTATTGTATTCAAAATGTGGTGTTACTTGTTAATTGTTCTTTGAAGTGAATATTGTTTGCTAATTAACTGCATTAATTCCTGGTACTCTGAAAAACAAAATGTTGATCATTTGAGACCATTGTTTTCCCATGTTGATATGCTGGAAAATGGCTTCCTCAAAGACAGCTACTAATTGCCCATCATTGTAATTGAATTTCAACATCTCTGAAGTGAAACAATTTGTTGTATATGAACAATGAGGAGTTAATGACAGCGATAATTTCTTTTGCAGTGTGAAGACAAAAGAGGGGATAGGAGACTTGTTTCTCTTCATGGAGATTGGATGATTTTAGACATATTGACAACCTGGTAAGTTGATATTTGATCTACATCAAAAATATGTTTAAAAATGAAGAAAAGAAATATTAGCATCAGATATAAAGTTTCCATTAACTATCCGATTGCTTCAACTTTTTTGTCAAACATTTTAGGCCGAATTCATAAAAGTAAGCAATTGCTTTTTCTATGGCTTTTACTTGAATATCTGCCCATATATGGATAAAAGTTCAAGTAAAAGCCATAGAAAAAGCAATTGCTTACTTTTATGAATTCGGCCTTTTGAGATATACCAAAATATGCTCATATATTTCTCATAATACATATGAAATTTCACAGTTGAGTTATGTTCCACTTTGTATAAATATGAAAATTGTCTAGTTGTGGTAACCATAATTGTAACATATAGGTGGCTGTGGGATACAAAATTACCCATTAAATCAAAATGATTTGGTTTATTCAGCTTAAATTTGAAACTTAAAACTTCTGTCGGGGTCATCTTTCACATGGCACTTAAAAGGCTACATTTTGAAAAAACGAACTTTGCTTCTTTTATGAATGAAATTGCTAAGAATATTTTTTTTTAAATCAGAGTGATACTGTTTTAAAAAAATGCAACATTTGGAAGAAGCCATTAACAAGCAGATATTTTTCATTTTTGTATCCATGTATCACTGAAGAGATGGTAACAGACATCTTCCTTGTTTAGTGTCAAGTGCATACATTGCCATATGAAATGGTAAACATTTTTGTAACATTATTCTGGAAATGAACACAAAATAGTTTGGCTCAAGGTTGTTTTTCCTTGTTCGCGGGTTTTTTAATTGCCGACGCTTGTTAAGCTGTTCTGCGTAGCGATGCACTAACTTACGCATATATCGACAGTGCGTGATTTGTTGAATTTGATCGCTCATTGCCACACTATTCACACGCGTGTTAAGAGTGGCGTGTACGACTCTACTTTGAATGAAAAACAACATTGAGACGTTCTATATACAGTGTGTCCCAGAATAAAGTTATCAAGATTTCAATGCCGCATAACTCAAAAAACAAATTATTTCAGACAATGAAAGTTAGTGATAATTATGCCTGATGTCTTCACATGCTTGGGTGCAAAAATAAAGAAAATTCATTCATTGTTTTTTAGAAGTGAGCGTTTGAAGCTCCAGAGGAGTTTGGACACTTTTCCCAGTTTGGAGAGGTCATAAAAATCCAGTGGTAATTTTCAGCAGAAGTATGTGAGCAAGATGTTATCTCTTACCAATATTTCTGTTTTGTTTCACATGTTGCTTCTCCTTGATGATGCCTTGGATTCTAACAAAGGTTCAGCTGAATGTCGGCTTCTACCTTGGCGTCCACATGCTTCTTTTTTGCAGTTCCTTCTGCCATCTGATACCATAAGCTTTATATTTTCTGACATTTTTAAGATGGGCTACTCGTGCGATGAGGGTATCTGGCTCCTGGAAATGTTAAATAAATTGTTCCATTGTTTCAATAATACCTCCACTTTGCAGATATTGGTCAATCATGATACTCTTTTCTCCATTGACAAATGAGGTGTTATGTTTGCTTTGAATTACCATATTCCTACAACTACTGCTGGGTAGGTACCAGCAAAAGTACCAGCCCTTTAGCTTACTTTCAAAGGGCCCGCTAAATGATTTTCATAAAAGAATACTTACTGAAATCTAATAAATCATTTTTACATATGAAAATGAACCAGATTTAGCTTAAAATAATCTTGAAATCAAAAACACTTATAATTGAACAAATATTATCATGATTATGTCCGTAAAGAAGGCGTTCTTCGTTGCCGTGGAATTTTACGACTTACCCAAACTGGGAGAAGTGTCCAAACTCCTGTGCAGCTTCAAACGCTCACTTTTAGAAACAAATAACATACATTATTCTACATGTTCTGATAGTAACTTGTCATAGGTTTGATTGAGTTTGTTTGGCAGAAATATCAACAGATGTGAGCACATGATGTTATGACATATGATGGGTCTGGGGATGATGTGCTGATTGTGGGTCTGTCTTGGCTGTAACATGAGGAGGAAACTAGGATTTAAATGATGTCAGATGACTTTGATGTCATAGATAGATGGTCTCATTACAGCATTATGATTATATTAAAGGTGCAATTCATGATTTTGATCTGACAAAAACCTTGCCTCTTTTCTAGCTAAATAAAAAGAAGAGTGTACTATAAATATATACTGAAAATTTCACTTGATTCAGACCATTCGTTTCCAAGTTACGTACAAGCTTTTCAGCATTTTAAAAATCCCCATAGGCTACTGTGTTGTAATTACTGCCAGGGCCCCGACAATAATTAAAAAATGACACATTTTCTAACTTTTCTCGAAAATGCAAGCACACATATGAAAGAATGCTTTGGGGATCGTAACATATATCAGTTGAGGATTCTTATAAGCTAAAAAGACTTGATTTTGATAGAGGCGACCTTGAGGGTGAAAAATGGATCATGAATTGCCCCTTTAATATTGCTTGCTTTAAAGTTTCATAAGAACTGTTATGTGTCATAATAACTGATGTGTAGGCCTATTAGAATAGTTATAGTATATAGGACACATAAAATAGTTAAGTTGGTTCTAACTCTCTCACCTGGTAAGCTGAGGCATTAGAATCCAACAAAACTCACTGATTGAATGGTCACATTGGTTCAAATTTTTAGTTTACACATCAACTTAGAACTTTAATTGTTCCTTTTAACCTAAGACCCCAATGTTAGAAATGATCATGATAATCCTCTGGATCTCTGGTCCTGAAGTCATTAGGCTAGTTCAAATATGTTGTAAATGCATAACAATGTATTTTGTAATCTTTTGTAAAATATTTTGTAACCCATTATTTATAACATAAAGTGAAGGAATGTGACTTTATAAGTGTTGTCAGCTTTTTATTTTGTCAAAAAAATTGTTTTGCCACCGAAAACGAAAATGTTGTTTAGGACTGGCCAATTATAAATATAAGTACATGTACTACTACATTTTTTTATTATCAAATCTGTATTTTTTTTTCTTTATTGTCTGGTCCATTGATAACTTAATAAATTACTGTGTGCTGTGATATTACAGAATCATGATTTTTGATGCAAAAAAGATGTTTT
>JXSR01S074037.1:53119-63148 GCA_000969725.1 Ophiothrix spiculata | reverse complement strand
AGCGATTTTGAAATGTCTATTTGTATGTAAAAGTATAGTAAAGTCTGAACTTAAACGACCCATAATCTCATCAACAAAGCACATTTTTCTATGTTGATATTTTATGGTTTAAAACTATAGATTTTGTATTAACAAGTGTGTGTATGATTTTTATATTGATTTTAACCATTTTATATAGGCCCTTTTTAAAAAACAATGTTCAAAAATGCTTCTTTGAAGTCATTTTTTCTTGCTAACGGGCTTTCGTGCTCTGTTTTTTTCATTTTGGCCAAATTTTGACCTAAATTTGAGAAATTCGTTCCTAGACATGTGTTTCTAGATTCTAAAAAGCATTCGAGGTCCAACTTTTATTTTTTTCACAATTTAGTTAGGTTGTTTACAAATATAGTGGTCAAAGAACAAGGGTTTTTGGTCCAAAATAATACATTTTGGTCCAAAAACTGTCCTAACCATCACCTTCATCAAAATTCACATCTAGAAATGTATACTTTTATATGGATTTAATTATCGGTTGCAGAGTTTCAAAGCATAATATTTCTAAAAATGAGGGGTTAACTGTGCCCTTAAGTGCAAAAGAGGACCATGATGATCTGAGACTTGGATTGTGAACAGAAATGACAGAGCTCATCTGAAAACTGCACCAATCTTGGCCGAAGAAAGACAGAGTATTGGTAACAGGTGACTGCACAGCTGAAGTACTTACTTTGCAATTTGTTCGCTCATCAATTCCATGGACAGATTGTAAAATGAGCTTTGTTACTAAAACAGGCATAACTTATCTTACGAATTATCAAATTCCTCCTTTCTTTTTTTTTTTAAATAAGCAGAAGAGTTTGCACATTTCCAAGCTGCTTTAAAGGTGTAGGTTCACATTTTAACTAATTGACCTTGACCTCTGAAATGCATTGTGCAAGGATTCAACCTTAGTTTGTGTCTTGTTTTCTCTTGAGAGGCAAAAGAAAGTACAATTGTTTTAAATATCAGTACTTTTAATTGTTATACAGTTTAGAATCTCGGTCGACTTCATTTTGACTCCCGCTGTACAGATAAAGAAATATAATGGCCATATTTGGTTGGTGGAGAAACATATAAAAGTGTCCATCTCTATGGTGGTGGGAACGCCATGCACCCCTCCTTCAGGCTAATGGTGCGTTCAAAGTTCAGCGATTTTATCACTGTAACATCTCTCGATACACAGTCTTGAAATTTTAAAGCGCACTTCTAGTAGCAAGTGCCAAGACTGCGTATCGAGCGATGTTGCACTGATGAAATGGCTGGACTCTGAACTCTTTACACCTTCCAAGCACTGAGGAATGCTTTAACCAGTTTGACGCCTGAGTGTAATGGCACAAAGATTAACAATGATCAGATCAATTTTGCCAAAATTGGTGAATTTTTGGAAATTTGCTAAAAAAGTATACAATTTGGGTGCTTTTCTCTCAAAATTTGTATACTGATTAGGCCTATTACTGGTTGTTGGAGTTTTAGTCTAAAATAGGTCTAGTAATGGTCAAATTTTCCAAACCCACAAGGAACATAATACGTATATGTCTCTCGAATAATCATAGCAGTATATATATACAGGTTGTAACAGAAAAAATTATACATTGTTATATACGCTGAAAGAATAAGGTTACACTTTGTATCACATTGTCATTTATTTATATCGAATGCCAACTTCTTTAGCTACAAAATGCACTTTGTTTCATCCAAATTGATGGTCTACAAGCAGAGTTATGGCAATTATACTGACCCTACCTTCAAACCACCTGGGCCAGTTCATCCGATTCATTTACCGGTAGCAACATAATAGCACATGTGCCCCAAATCAGCCATACAATGTTCAGCAGGATTACTAGGCTGATTTTAGTGTTCCATATAACAAAGGCAATATAAAGACTCCCAAAAAAGTATCGCCTCATCTCGAAAAAATGGCCCGTGCGCAAATATGGAAGTCGTAAATGTAATTTCAATACTTTGTGTACAAGCGCTAGAATTTCAGCATTTATATGACACCCCATTTCTGACAATTGACTGAGAAACATTTAAGTTATGAACTTTTAAAACCCACGAGGTCATTTTTTCATTTTCATTTCATGTTTATTCGACAAAACGACTTACAATGCAAACATAGCAAGCAAAAGAAAATACAATAAGACAGACACCTAAATGTCGTGATGTCAGGATAACCCATAAAGTTTGGCTATTCAAAACAAACTTATTTCCAATGGGGTCCCACACAAAAAACAAAAAAGGTGCCCAGGACAAAGAGGAAAAAAATGCAAAAGACGAACAAAACAGGAACAAGTTTGACAAAGGTAGCTGCCCCATGGGTTATCCCTGGACATCACTTGCAAGGTGTTTTTTCATAGCAGACTTAAATGATACTTTGTCAGTGGTTGATTTGATGTGATTTGGCAACTTATTCCAATCTAAAATGGCTTGGTAAAAGAAAGAATGTTTGGTATAAGTGCCTATCTTTGGTATGTGGAAATTGTAAGATCTGGATCTTGTGGAGTATGAGTGAATATTAGAAATTTTGGTGAAGTTTTGGTTGAAATAAGAAGGACCCAAAGAATGAAAAATGTTGAACATATGGTTGAGTCTCAGTTGTCTTGCCCTATTTTGGGCATTCAATAATTTGATTGTGTCGAACTGCTGTCAATTTTAAAAAGTTGCTAATTTCATTTTTCGCACTGTAAAAACCAGTAATGCAACCCATTGCCCACAGTTTCAGTTACTGACACAATTTTTACGCCAAATTGTCCATTGTTTTTTATCATTTGAATGTTTATTGTCGTAATTTCCATGCGCTTCGCGTGAATTTCAAGATGTCATATCAATATACGTAGTATATGTCATATACGTAGTCAAAGTGTTATTTTTTCATGATTTTCAAGACTTTTTAACAACTTTAACAGCTAAAATTATCAAATTTGGCAGAATTTGTCGCACGATACACAAACAAAAACACCATATCCCATAATTTTCCATCCGCACCATTTTTACTCAAGGGGGAGGGGGAGAAGCAAGGCTTATGACGGGGAAATTCCCCCTCCCATTTGGCGCCGTCACTGCAAGATGATGGACGATGCTTAGAGATCATGACGTATGCTTTAGAAAAAAAACATGTGCGATTCAGTGGTCAAGCTCGCTTTCCTCATATCGATCCATAGTCTTGTGTTACTGGTTTGTACAGTGCGAAAAATGAAAATTGCAACTTTTTCAAATCGACCTCGAGGGTTTTAAAACTTCATAACTTAAATATTTCTCAGTCAATTGTCAACAACAGGGTGTCAAATGAAAGTTAAAATTCCAGAGCTTGTACACAAAGTCTTGAAATTACGTTTGCGACTTCAATATTTGCGCACGAGTCATTTTTTGGAGATGAGGCAATACTTTTTGGGAGTCTTAAGGAGCTCTTAATGATGACCAATGTTCTTGAACGTAAAGTGTGCTTTTTGTTAATTTTATTTCACTGCATTGTTAATCTTAGTGAATCATGAAACACTATTTGTGCTGGACAATGGTGAAATTGGCCCAAGTAGTTTTTACGGATCTTTTCTTAAATGGTCAAAACTTTTGAAGTTGACCATCAAATGAGATATCACTTAAGCTGCTTCTAGTAGCTAATTAGATAGCCTTTTACATAAGGGAAAGTTTAAGAATTCAACATTTTTAGTTTCCTCGTGATATTGCTAACAAGAATGTATATATTTTTTTCTGTTACAACCTGTATTTCCTGATCTTTTTTTAATAATGCTTCCTTAATTTATCTTCCTATCCAAGAGCATCTATAAATAGCAACTCATCCGACACACCAATCTTTATTCAAGACGTACCGACATCCCTCCCAGCTCCCAAACCAGTCAGATATAGTATTGGTGACCTCCTATATGAATATGACAAGCTGTACTCCGAGGAGCGTGCCGACGCGTGGACGGCTTTACCGAATGTCACCGATGTTGATGACATGGAAGAAAACGGTGAAAAGAAAGATAGATTATTGTTCTCAGCAGTAGAGGTAAGATACATACTTGAAGATTTTAACATTAATAAAACAGTCAGATATGGCACTGATGACCTGCCATATGACGAGCTATACTCAGAACGGTGTGCTGAGGCATGGATGACTTTACCTAAAGTCTGGGATGTTGATGACATGAAGAAAATGGTGAAAAGATTTGTTCTCTGCAGTAGAAGAAAGATACAAGCTTGGAGATTTTAACATTAATATTAGTATTTGGGTTTGGTGCTATACTCGGAGGAGAGTGTCGACGTGTTAACTTCTTGAACACTTAATACAGTTGTAGTTTATGTGGGAGAAAATGTTAAAAAGAAAGATAATGATCTGCTTTTGAAGTAAATTAATGCATTGGAGACTTATACAAAGTTTCCTATCAACATTCTTAAGACCACAAACCTATGAAAAACGTTTTAAAACCTTTAAATTATCAAGCCAATGCTGTGGAAACATGTAATCATTTCACTAGGAGATTGAATTTGGTCGCATATGGCCATTTTGATTTCATAGGACCACAAATAATTTCACATGGATTTACTGAATCCAAAATGGTTTCTGCTAGCTGCTAGCCTATTCAGTTGATATAAATCAGTAAGCATATTTGCAAATGATTTGAATAAAATGTTGAAATTTTCATTTTAGGTTAATTTTTATCCTCTGAATCAAAATAAACAACAAAGATTCTTGCTGTTGTATATTCACTGAATATGATAAGCAGCTAGCAGAAACTATTTTGGATTCAGTAAATCAATGTGAAATTGTTTATGGCCGTATGAAATCACAATGGCCATATGCGACCAAATTCAATCTCCTAGTGTTTCCTGGGCAGCCTAATACTGCTTTCTAACTTGATGTGCTTTCATACTTACTGTAGTTTTGTAGGTCTATTGTCAGTTTTTTGTTTCAAACTTTTGTAGCTGTGCAATATTGTAGCTTTGGAAATTGCATTGAAATATCTTTTTGTGCAATATTATTTTGTTGATATCAGTTATCTCAGCGGTATGTAGCTGTGGCATTTTTTGTTTTTGATTTTAAAAACGAAATACAAAGTGACGATGAAAGACTTGGATGATTTTAAGATTTATTTGAATATCAGATGAATTTTGTAGATCTGAATTTTGTGCTTATGAAGTGTGATGTAAAATACACTTTATGGAAATATCAAAAGAACAAAAATATAATAAAGAAGGAAGATGTGTAAAAGATATTAAATAAAGGCAATTGCTATACCTCTCTGAGGTTTAAAGAGAAAAAAAAATGTAGCTGTGGCATTATAACGACCGGAAGCGACAAAAATATACGTCATGCATCAACAGAGCTACACAAGTATGAATAAGCGTGCAATGAGATGATTTCAACAGTACTAAGCCAGCAGCTATAGGAGCTCTGTTTGATATTTTATCAGGGCAGCAATGCGGTACATGAAGCATTAAAGAAACTGGCCTAGATTCTTCTCTATAATTTTTACCTAGATATTTTTTCACATGAATTGATAGAACATGTCTATAGTAATATAACATTCAAGTAGTTTTCCATGATTTTTAGGAATATTGGAGAACATTACAATTCTTTACCTACTTTAATTTTTGCCATCGGCGGCAAAAATGGTATGAATACAGTGCTTCTAGCTCCAAAAGTTAGAAAATATATTGTTTCTACACCTGTGATGGGTAAACAAATTATTTTTTGTATTAAATTATCTCCAGAAGCTTTGTTTGATCTTTAATCCATCTGAGTTACAAATTTAGTCACACTACCATCAAAGAATGATATATTTTAAATTAATTCTCTCTCAATTTGAACCATTTCTATGTTGTTGTTTTTTGGATTTTACCGTACCTTAAGCTTTATTTTCCATTTCCATAAGTTTTTACTTCTAAGTGGAATCAAAGCTTGTCCCTTTAATGACACTGCGTGAATTGTATTCTAAAACGGTTTCTGCTATTCCTTTGTCTTTCAGCTTGCATTTGGTACAGCCCATACATATCTACATCAAATCATTGCATTCCAAACGTTTCTACTATTCCTTTGTCTTTCAGCTTGCATTTGGTACGGCCCATACATATCTACATCAAATCATGACTGGCGACAGACCAGTGAAGGCAGAAGGCGCCAGTGGTTTAGACGATGAAGAACTACTGCGATTTCTACAAATGTTGGGCGATAATTTTGACATTACTGATATGGTCCAGGTTAGTTCACTTTGCAATGGTTATGTTCAATGGTATGTCCATATTTATTTTAAAACCCAATGGTCACATGTCAGGTCAAAGCCTTAGCTTGCTTTGTTAATGTCCTAGATTTTCCACTCCATTTTCTTAGCAGGTGTGTACGGTTATCCTGGGGTTTGCAACTTTTCCCTATACCTGTTTTAATATTAATTATTATCTCACCTTAAATATTTTCAATAAGAAACATACCATTCCAAAATTTGTATCTAGCGTCTGTCATCTACTGTCCACAATTTTTGTTCAAAGAAAATCTTGCCAACATTTTGCCGATTATATGGTGAGAGGATAGATCACTTTCGTATGTCCCATAATGCATCTTGAAAGTACCATAAATACGGGACCTTGTGACGTATCTTGCGCCGTCGAGTTGTGCGCAATCATTCGCAATGCTCAGAACTTCAAATATAGTAGATGAGCAAGATACGTCACAAGGTCCCGTATTTGTGGTACTTTCAAGATGCATTATGGGACATACGAAAGTGGTCTATAGGGCTGGAGTTGAACTGATGCCACGTACGAATTGAGCGCAAAATATGCTTATTAAGCCTTCAGTGGCCAAATTTACTTTTTTGAAATTTGAGCTATTGTGACAGTGGTACAGATATTAACACATCTAAGAAACTATGAATTCTAGGTACCTAATGAAATATGTTGACATTAAGGGTCTTTTAACATAGTATTTTGATACTTTTTTGGGAATGCGGCCAAAGTCATTTAAGTTAAAAAATTTATTTATGGTCAAATACCAAAATGTTAAGAAAATTGACCGAAAGGGATTATCCAAGGCCAAACTGTCATCTCAAGGTAAAATACATAAATATTCAATAAGTCATTCAAGGTCATTTCAAAGTCACGCAATGACGCTTTCAACATATGACCTGACACAGTCAAGATTTGCTGCATGAATAGCCCTCGACCCAGGATGTATACTTGTTGAGTTAAGTTCATTCAAGGTCAAAATTTCGTTTAGGTCAAATCTTCAAAAATGATTAAAATGGTTAGGCCTACATATGTGACGCGTTACATCAAAAGGTACAAGTTCTCTACCTTGGACAAAATTGAGATTTTTTTGTGTTACTTGTAAGAGGACACAATAAGCTTTAAAATGATACATTGCTTGTGTAAATTGAAGTTTTAGTTTCGAAGTTATGATGAATAAAGAAGGTTGTTTTCTTATTATTTTCATTATAATTTACAAGCTTAATTGGCCTGTATCTCGAAACTTGCTTGGCCGACAACTTGTACCTTTTGATGTAACGCGTCACATATGTCATCCAAGGTCATCCATGCTATTTCAAGGTGGGCAAAATTTGTATTTTGAATAGCACTTGACCATATATGATTTTGAGAAGGTCATTCAGCAAGAATATGATCGATAGGTGACATAATCCATCAGCTCCGAGCAGCTAAAATATTCTTGTAAAGGTGCCGCGATGTGTACAATATTTTTTAGAATATTGTATGCATTCTGGTTCCTTCTAAAATATACAATACACCGCTTATAATAAGTATTGTACGAAAGCCTGCATGTTCTCTATTTCAGGATATGCAGACCCTGATATGGAAATGTCAACGGCATTAGCATATTACATCAATCACTGAATGATGCTGCCAATGCATGCAGTCCATGTGATACAATATTATTATGTTGTCTATTTCAGGATGTGCAGACCCTGATATTGTCTATGGGAGGACCTCATATGGAGATGTCAACGACATTAGCATACTACATCAATCACTGCGTCAGACTAGCATGGAAATTCACCATACAGAAGCCGCCCTACGTTATTGATACATCGCTGAGATCATTTGTAGCTATTAAACACCAGAGGGCGCCTGGCTCTGATCGTAAAAATGTACAGATTAAGAAATATATATGGCCATGTTTGGTTGGTGGTGAAAGCCAGCAGTGTGTGTATAAGGGAGTTGTCATCACGTGATGATAGCCTAGCTAGCTGTGATAAGCTTACGCTTACTTCATTCTTATGCACCTATCACTTGTAATTCAGGCCCCGCGTACCCGGGCACTAGCGGGGAACTCGTCATGCTTGTGCGGGGAAGTTGTGCATGCTGATGTCCCCGCCAAGCGGGGAACGCGTGCAGGGATGCGGCAGTGGCTCGATGGTGACCATTTAGGTGGGGAATTTGACCGGGACATAAATCTTTGAAATTTGAACCCTTTCCCTGTGGTATGGGGCCGGGACTTCGTCGATGACTCAGATTTGAGGATGCCCCACCCTACGGGGAAGTCGGCGGAGTGTTAGGCGGGGACTCGTCAAATTGTGATGAACGAGCTCGGGCGCATTCCCCGCTAGCGCCCGTGGGCTGGAGTTACAAGTGATAGGTGCATTATAGCACTTCTGATTTTACCTAAGACTTGACGTCCACGGACATGCGCTCACTTGAGAAACATTGGCTCATGATATTTACTGTGACATAACTCTCTCCATGTGATCTAATAAGTTAGAAGGAATATCATGAGCGAATATCACCCTGGTGAACGAACGTGTTTTGATGTTAATCCTTAAGACTTTTCTTGCTGGTTGGGTTTTGAAGTGGCCCTATGACAGTCAGTGCTTTATATTGTACTCCAATGCACGAGTGTGGCAAAACACGGTGTTAAGTCGGTGGAGAAACATGTGATTACAACACAGCTGTGATTACTCTAACAACATTGCCATAAACCTTCAGGCTTCCTAAATTAAAGACCCTGCCCTATGGACTTATCTTGCTCGTTGGAGTTTGAAGTGACTCTATGACAGTAGTTGCTTTATATTGGAATCAATATAGTAGGAGTGCGGCATAATATTGGCATGATTGGTTGATAAAGAAAGACGGCAACGTGTTTGTTAGGGAGTCGTGACCACTCGGTGACTGTCTGGCGGTGGTCGGTTAGGCCACTTAGGTCGGTTATTTTATTGACACTGGAATAGTGTCGACGCTAGCTCTCAAGCTAGAATCTAATGGCCAAAAATTGAATCACAATGAAGAAAAATACATAGAAGCTCATAGTATCTTATAAGCAACTCCTGCACATCTACCACAATCGATTTTTGTTAATTTTGGTGACCACCATACTTATTTCTGAGGGTGCGGGGTAGTGTCGTGCACCCAGCGTCGACGCTATTCTAGTGGCAATAAAACGCAGTAGTGCCTTACAGAACGGCTTACACTGAACCTAAATCGTGTTAAATTGGTTTCGTGAGGGAAAATGTTCAGAAGAATATCTGTTCTTTATAACTTCCTTTTGAAAACAACACTAGCATGGAGCGGGGTTTTCTTCCTTTTCTTTATTTTATTATTGTCCAACCTCATAATGTATGTTTAAGATATGTAAACACTCAAGAAACTGGCGGATACAATCAGGGATTGAATGCCCTACTCTGTTCAAAGGGCTAATGCATGAGCAGGTATGAGTCTCTTTAATAGCACATTGCAATATCTTCCTCATAACGTAACGGGCCAAAATACATAAGAGCTTGAAATGCGCATCCATGTAGATTCCTCGATACGTTTCTGTGCTTCACACACTGCGTGTACGCATACGTGCGACTTGAAAGTATGTGCAAGTATTACACGTAGGTGCAAACACAAACGAGCAGTTGAATACCCCGAATTAACGCTAATTCGGCGAAACTTTTCTGACTTTTGTTTGAAATTTAGAAATAAAATCAAAAATGTGTGCCATTTTGGCGCAAATTTTGAAAACAACAAGATTTTACTACCCAAGTTTGCGGCACATCCCTATAGTCACTTTTGTACGAAGTACCCCCC
>JXSR01S074036.1:55149-69591 GCA_000969725.1 Ophiothrix spiculata | reverse complement strand
TCATTTTTCTTGATAATAAAACACTTTCTGGCAAAAAGCCCACGAGAGAATTTAGCTATTGTGATCCTTCACAAGCCCCTAAAATTTGAATGTCATAGCACATTCCCTCTTGACATGAAAATTCAAAAACTCTGATTTTTTAGGGAATTTTCAAAAAATAAAGAAAAACATAAGAAATAGGCCGATTTCATAAAACGTATCAAATGTTACCATTGAAGGGTTTTCATTAAATGGAAATAGGTTTTGTTTCCCTTTCTCAAAAAATATTCACTTTATACCTAATTTTCTGACATGTGTAAATAGCCGTGGTTCTAACGGCTACGGTGTCCTGCACAGAATATGTTCAAAATTTCACAGAATGTGCAGAATGATGAAAAAAACTTGTATTCGTAAACTTCGTAACAGGTTGAAAAATTTGATTTCCACAAAGTATGAGAATTACATCAATGGCTTTGGTACTACCATCTTGGAGAACCCTAAAAGGTTCTGGTCTTTTTTTTATAGATCCAAGACCAGGTCTAAGTCTTTGCCCCAGCTTATATTTAGTGGTGATGAGTGTGCTTCTACTGCCAAAAGCAAAGCTACTTTGTTCAACAATTATTTTTATTCAGTTTTTACACAGCCAAAGGTTTTTATTACTCTTCCTAAGGTGGATGTCTTCAAAAATGAATCTTTAGGGGATATTGAACTCAAATTTGATGATGTTTTTGAAATACTGAGCAATCTTGATGTCAACAAGGCATGTGGACCAGATGGCATATCCCCGCGTGTACTTACAGAATGTTCACTCCAGATTGCCTCTCCTCTTTGTCACATATTCAATATGTCTTAAGTTTCTGGTAGTTTACCGTGTGACTGGTTGAAGGCCAATGTAGTTCCAGTTTTCAAAAAATCAGACAAGCAAAACACCAGTCTCAAATTATCGTCCTGTTTCACTTTTATGCATTTGTAGTAAAATTATGGAAAGGGCCATTTTTAATGTCATCTTCCCTGAAATTAAGTTGTATTATATCCAACATGGTTTTATTAAGGGACGGTCCACCACTACCCAACTTCTCACAGTTTTTCATGAAATTAGTACTGCTATGGACAACGCTGGGCAAGTTGATATGATTTATCTTGATTTTTCCAAAGCTTTCGATAGTGTTTCCCACAAATTACTGGCATAGTTCTTGAGAAAGTTGATACCATTAAAGATCTTGGTGTTGATATATAAACATAGTGAAATAGTTACAACAAGCCCCGGAGATCCTCCCTTGACCCTCCATCCAACGGCCAGACATGGTTATTTACCGGTCGTTTTGAGCTGTATTACTATTGGTTTCTTAACTAATGTTATACTATTAGCTAGGGTAGGGGTACACAAATTTTTGAACACCGTATACTTTGAATCTACTTGCGTTCGAAATAGGCAGCAGGGGATTTCTTTCAGCGGAAAACATCTATAACTTAAAAACCAATATTCACATTTCTGGCACTTCAATGCCAATTAAGACTGTCAGGAACACATTCACCAAGATTGTTATCTCATATCTGCTGCTCCAAGACTGAACCATCCCTTTTAAACCGTAGGTGTGTTTGTTTTTGTGTGTTTTTACGTTTTTTTTCCTCGCCTGACCTGCTGCATTTTCTTCCTTGCCAGAAGCATGCTTGCATGTACATCTATGTCCTATATAGGTTTTGTACTGGTCCTGCCAGACGGTATTTTCATGGATAGAGAATCCATGGTATTTTGTTGCTCTTTATTAATTTGTTATTTGATTGTATATTGTTGAATAAAATGGCTGATGAAATTAAAAAAAAAATATTTGTTTGTATCATAGGTCTGTTTTCGACTTGGCATGGGCAACCTCCCAGGAGAAAAAGCTACAGTCATCGTATACGATCCGTTAGGAGAGCAGATTGAAATCCCTTTACGACAAGAAAGGAAAGTATGGACAGCAAAACACCATTTGCCAGTCAGTCCGTTATATTACAACTATAGGGTAGAGATTACAACGAAATCCATTATTCCAGTATGGCAGACTGTCAAGAATTTAGTTGGTGCTGGTAAGAGGTATTATATTGAGGAGAGGTACCGCCAACTTCCAACTCACATTGTAACTTGTCGCGATGTTTTTGAAACACCAAACCACATAGATCAACAGTACAAGTTACTCTCTGTACATTCTGGTTTTGTACACACACACCTACAGAGTTTAGTTGATAGCTTGAAAAATATCAATGATCTGAAGGTAAAACTGCACGAGTTAGAACATATGAGTAGAGCATTCAACGAACAGCTTTTCAACGACAGTCATGAAAGAAACAAACTGAAGATGTGGATTGACAAACCTTTTGTTTCATATGCATCATCGACGCACATTCTCGTGTTGCTTAGTACATTGTACGGACGTATAGCAAAGGATCTTGTCCTCAACCTTCATGCAATATCTGGAATCCCTTCTCACGTGCATAAAAAGATTCTTGGAGCACTAGAAAATGTTGAAAGATCCGAACTGACGGAATGGTCACGTGATCATATTAGGGTGACGGCAATACAGGCTCTTAAGGCAGCTAAGAAAAATCACTGGATATATGCAGCAACATCGTTCCCGTACTTGTTTGAAATCAGCCGTCTTATTGAGCTTTGTAAAGACATGAATCGAACTCAGCTTCAGGCAAGTGCTTTGGACAGTGTTCTTATTCCGAAATTACGCAACGGCTACACAAAAGATGAGGTCATTGTACTGCTATCTCATCTTTCGAACACAAGCTCAAACCTCAGTCAAGATGTAATCCAGGTGATTGAAAAATACACAAAGCCTTTTGGTGCTACCCGCCATGCAGATGTCGAAGGACATGGAGACTGTTCGCCATCCAAACCTCCAAGCAAACCAACTGCAAGGGATGTAAGTTAATAGGTCTTTACTTTTCCAAATGAGTTTTAGTCAATTAAACTTTGATGTGTTTAATAAATCTCCAGTCGAAAGTAACAAGTTGAAATATTATGAATCAAATACTGGAAATATAATATATATTTTGCCATATACTTGCAAATTTGCAAACCCCATTTGATACATGTCAAAGACAAGGCTCCTATAGATATTCAAATACTAGTCTCTATATGGTTTTAAGAGTAAGGTAACGAGATGCTCACCATATATGTTCAGTATTTTATAAAGTATGCACACACAAAAAAAATTGCCAATGTGTTGATGTAATCAGAAACTAAGGGAATCTATATGATCACTTCAAGACTGACCAAAAAAAAATGCTGATAAGGCAAAAAACCCACCCAAAACCAAGTTTGTTTCCTGTAGGTGGTCAAAAAACCTAAATGCGAAATGCGGTTTTTTTATTTTATTTTTTTGTGTATTGTTCAAGAGGTGCTAAGCAAATTTTGATTGAAAATCCGCATGGGTGATGATTTTTTCAGTAAGAAACCTGTCCGGTTTCAAGAAAACACTTCTTTAGTAAAAATTTGCAATTTTCCCCGTTCATTTTATCAAATTGGCCATTTTGATTTTCGTTTTCAAAAATATCAAATAGAAAAATGAAATGCACAAATATATGACGCCCAAACGAAATGCGCGCGGCGCACGGGAAACAAACTTGTTTTTTGTTTTTGCCTAATGAAATTTTTTTTCTATAAAAATGATATATAAAAGGCCAAAGAAATACGTTTATGTTTTGCAGACTTCTACCTTGGACATCAAATACCCACCAGAACCAATAGTGTCACAAGACCGGAAACCTCGGGAGGAATCCTTTGAACCACCTCAAGGAAAGCAGACACAAAGCCCAACTGCATTGCAATGCGAGGTATGTATATAAATGACAAGTCAATACGCAGGTCACTTGATTAACCCTATAAACGCCTCGGTCCAACAAAATCCAGCAATTAAAAATCAAGAAAGTCCAAATACGTCATAGACGGGGGATACATATGGACATGAAACTTAAGGAAGCACTTTAAACGGGGTAGACCCAGGACATAACTAATAAATGAACCTACTGTAACCCGACTATGATTTTCATATTAAACACAAAATTACCTTTAATTTGAGCTCCTGGGCCATCTGAATTTCGATTGCAGATCCAAGATGGCGGCCAAAATGCAAAAAACACCAACAAATCAAAAAAATCACATATATTGCCAAATATGCTGACCAATTTTGGTATTTGACAAATTTTAACCGTGTCAACAGAATGATATCAGTCCTACGATTATACAGGGTCACTTAACTTTCGACTGGAAATCCAAGATGGCCGCCATAACGTTAAAAACACAAAAAATCACATATACCCCTATTATGCGGATCAATTTTACTATTTGATCATTTTAAGCTTATAAAATGAATTATATAACTCCCAATTATCAATCAGTACTATTTAACTTTCGCCTGCAGATTCAAGATGGCGACCAAAATGCTTAAAACACGATATAATTCAACAACAAATCACATATATCCTCAAATAAACTAACCAATTGGGTATCTGGTCATTATTAAGCAAACGAATTGAATTAAATCATCCCTAATGATGGAACATGACTATTTAGATTTCAACTGTGTATCCAAGATGGCGGCAAAAATACTACAACCACCAAAAATCACTAAAAATGACATATATCTCCTAAATGTAGAACAATTTGGTGTATTTGATCATTTTTAAGAACATAAACTGAATCGTATCATATTTACTTATCAAACAATATCACATGACTTGCAGCTGCAGATCCATCATGGCAGCAAAAAGGCTAAAACATCCAAAAATCAATAAAATCACATATATTCATAAATATACTGACCAATTTGGGTATCTGATTAGCATTTTACCTGCACATAATTTATAATGAATAATACCTTTTTCACATATCGTAGAAGGCCGTATATATTCGACTGTATTTTCAAAATGAGGGCTATAATATTAAAATATCACTTAACAGTTAGATTTACACAAATTACCCGAAAAGGTGTACCATTTCAGTGATTTTTTTAACATTTGATACATATTAACTAAATATATATAATCCCCTTCAATTATTTAACACTTCCACATGCCGGTTAGTGGTCAAGGGGAGGGGCGGTCCATATGGAGACAGCACCGAAAAAACGCTTTCGCGAAGGACTTTTTCTTTGAAACCTTGGTCACAGGTAAAGTACTTCAAAAAAATAAAACAAAAAATGAAAATCGGACAAATCGTTTCAAAATGTCGGCCAAAACAAATTTTGCTTTTTCGCGTCAAAAATTTTCTCGCCAAAAATTTGAAAACTCACTTCCTCAATGAAATTTGGCTCATATTTGCAGTATGTAAATAAAATGCATTTCATGAAATAAAATTTGAAGTTGTTCGGTTTCGATTTTATGGGCGAAACAAATTTGAAGAGCGCCCTCGAAAATGCTTATTTATGCTAATTAGCATGGGAAGGGATGGGTCGATTTGATTTTTTTGCCACCAAGGGTATGATAAAGTTAGACAATTAAATAGAAGGGCGATGAAAAATTACTTCGCATATTTTGCGCTGACGCGCAAAAACCAAATGTTGGGTCCATACGGACCCCCGCTCCTTGACCACTTACGTGTTAAGGCTCACATGACTCACTTTACTACATCTGCGGATTCAACATGGCACCTTATGCTCAAACTACGTTTTTTGTAAAAAACAGAACTGTATTACCCTCTAACAAGATGGTCAGAACAATTTGAGGTGCAAGTCAAATCCAAAGTATCAAGGGTAAAGACTTATCATAATGACCTTGAAATGACCTTGAATGGCCTCAGGACAAATTTGTGATCATCACGAACCTTATGACCTTTAATGACCTTAACCTTGCCCCACAAGGACACACCCTAAGTCAAGGGCTAATGCTGCACGTTTGGTCCAACAATTTTAATGACTGAGATAAAAAGCGATAACAACAAATCAGAAATGAAAGATAAGAGGAAATTTTCATATAAAAGAAAATTTACAGATGACAATGTATCTAGATTCAAATCAAAACTATCTGAGGTAAATTGGAATGAAATACTGCATGGCTGTGATGTTGACCTGGACTATGATAATTTTTTAGATAAATTTAATGAATTATATAACGATTGTATTCCGTTAAGAAAATGTCGTATTAATAGACGAAAGACTCCTCAGTCCCCCTGGCTTACTAAAGGACTTTTAAAGAGCATTCAAACAAAAAATAAGTTATACAAAAGTTTTCTACAATGTCCCAACGACATACGTAATCAGAAATTCAAGACATATCGAAATAAGCTAAATTGTCTTATACGTAAGTGTAAGAGAGAATATTATCATAAAAAATTCAACACTACGCAAAATGATATTAAAGAGACATGGAAAACAATCAATTCTGTGATCGGACGTAGTAAAATTAGCAATCAACCTAATAAATTCAAATCGTATACTGAAGAAAACATATGTGAACCTGAAAAGATATCAAGTGCATTTAATGACTTTTTTTGTCAATATTGGGCCTAAGTTAGCATCAAACATTCAGCACTCAGGTAAAGATTACTACGAGTACCTTACACGAGCCAATCAAAAATGTATGTTTATAAAACCTGTTGTTGCCGACGAAATTATTAAGATTATTACCCAATTTAATCCAAATAAAAGCCCTGGTCATGATGATAGAGGAAATATGATTGTGAAAAAGTTGCACGTGAAATTTCCGTACCACTTTCTATTATTTTTAATTCCTCTCTTCAAACCGGAGTTGTACCGCATCAACTTAAAGTTGCAAAAGTAATCCCAATTTATAAAAAAGATGATGCAGGAATATTTTCAAACTATAGACCTGTGTCTGTTTTTCCATGTTTTTCAAAAATACTTAAAGGTTAATGTTCAATAGGTGTATGGATTTTATAGATAAGAATATGATATTAAATGAAAAACAATTTGGTTTTAGACCCAACCATTCAACTCAAATGGCAATTATTGAACTAGTGGACAAAATAACAAAGTCTGTAGAACTAAACGAAAGTACACTAGGTATTTTTCTTGACTTATCAAAGGCCTTCGATACCATTGACCACGGTATATTAATACATAAACTTGAGCATTATGGATTTCGGGGAATCGTATTAGAATGGTTTAAGAGTTATCTCGAAAACAGAAAACAATTTGTCCGGTATCAATCTAGTGATTCAGAATTCAAATGTATAACATGTGGTGTCCCACAAGGATCCATCTTGGGACCGTTGTTATTTATACTTTATGTAAATGATATAGTAGCTAGCACCAATATTTTTGACATAATACTATTTGCAGATGATACTACTTTGTTGTATTCAGATCCGGACCTCGCTTCAAAAATGAGTATAATCAATGATGAATTAAAAGAGATAAATAATTGGTTTAGAGCAAACAAACTGTCTATAAATGCCAGCAAAACAAATTACATGGTTTTAGGAACTACACATTTTACTAATAAGTACACTGACTCAAGCTCTGAACCACTAGAAGATACTACTGACATACAAAACCAATTTTTGAACGAAGCAAAAAAGCAAATCAACGTTATTCTGAACGAGGTTTCATTACAAAGAGTAGCTCATACCAAATTTCTGGGAGTTATAATTGACGAAAATTTGACTTGGAAAAAACATATTGACGCAATATCCAAGACCATCTCAAGAAATGTTGGTATGCTTACTAAACTAAAACACTATGTACCAGAATATATTTTGCATTCTTTATATTGTACTCTTATATTGCCTTACATTAATTACGGTATTCTCATTTGGGGTAACACATGTAAAACCTATTTAGATGAACTTATTAAATTACAAAAATGGGCTATCACAACAATTTCATGTGAGCATTACAGAGCCCATACAGGACCATTGTTAAAAAAACACAATGTTTTGAACATATGTGATACATTTAAACTGGAACTAGGTATTTTTATGTACAAACATCAAACAAACCGCCTCCCAAGTATATTTTCAGACTATTTCATTAGAAATAACCAAGTTCATAAGTATCAAACTTGAAATGCTTCAGATTATAGTATCAACAAAACAAAGAAAACAAATTCTGATCGTGCAATTCGCACAACAGGGCCAATTTTATGGAATACTCTTGATATAGATCTAAAACAATGTAAATCAGTCAAAAGCTTCAGAAACACTTATAAATCCAGAATCAACACGCAGATATGATTTTTGTTGACTTTGGTGCCCGCCTTCCCCCTTAAGTGCTTGTTTAATTTTTGTATATGACTTGTATTTCTTTTTGTATTGTTTTTTTTGTGTATTTGAAACTTCTTTTTTTTTCTTCTTTTGTTTCAGGGGATGGTCCCTTCGGGCCTTTTTGGCCTTTTGACCATTCCCACAATATCATTGTCATGTTTTATATGTTTTCATTGTTTTTTATACAATTTATATGTATGATATTGTGAATAAAGTGATTTGATTGATTGATTGTGTACCATTTCGTTTAATACATATTAACTAAATATGTTGTTCCAGTCTTTTATCTAAGGTATTTAAGGCTCTCATGACTCACTACTGCAGATTCAACAAAAAGAAGATATCAGGACCTTACCATCAAGTCATGCTTCCAGTAGGATTTGTTGTACGGGTTGTAATGAAAGGGTTTAGCGATGAAACAAAGCCCAAATAGCAGGCCTCATCCCAATTTTGCATTTCAAATATGTTTCATCACTAAATTCTCTCATTAAAACCCATACAAATAACATCGTTGGTATCAAGGCATGGTGGAGAGGTTGATATCTTTTTTATGATTCAACATCGCACCTTGTAAAAATACGTTATAATAAAAAAGACCGGTATTGCCCACTAAATGAAACTTGGTAACATGAATGAAAGGTATTGGGTTTAACTTTATTCTGTGGTTGGGTCACTTCAGTAATTTGTTGTTCAAGGTCATTCAAGGTCAAAATGCCATTTTCAAGATGAAATATCAACAAATTGACCCGAGATCAGTTAAGGTCACTGCAATCACTTTTGGACTGTTCATCATACATGGACTAAACTTGCAGCATAAATAGCCCTTGACTTAGGGTGTGTCCTTATGTGTTAAGGTCATTAAAGGTCAAGAGGTTATTTGAGGTCACATGTTCATGATTATCAAAAATGTGTCCTGAGGCCATTCCAGGTCATTTCAACGCCTTTGTGATAAGTCTTTAACCTTGATACTTTGATTTGACTTGCACATGGAATTGCTCTTGACCATAGATGATGCAGCAGGTGATCGATAAAGCTCGAGAGACTACTGGTTTGCGAACCATTTTTTAAAGGGTAGTACAGGTTATTTTAGCATATAAGGTGCCATGTTGAATCCGTAGTCATCGTAAAGTGAGCCATGTGAGCCTTAAATAATTGAAAGGTGAATATACATTTAGTTAATATGTATCAAAACAAATCACTGAAATGGTACACCTTTTCGGGTAATATGTGTATTTCTAACTGTTTTTAAATGACATTTTAATATTAGCCCTCACGTGTATTTCTAACTGTTTTTAAACGACATTTTAACATTGGCCCTCATTTAAATTATACAGTCGAATTGTATTTTGCCCTCTAGGATATGTCGAAAAGGTATCATTCATTATATTTTGCTGGTAAAATGTGTAAATCAGTAATTTTTGGGGAAATGGATATTTTGTAAGGTAATCAAAAACCTAAATATATGATTTTATTGATTTTTGGATGTTTTAGCCTTTTTGCTGCCATGATGGATCTGCAGCTGCAAGCCATGTGATATTGTTTGATAAGTAAATATGATACGATTCAGTTTATGTGCTTAAAAATGATCAAATACACCAAATTGTTTAACATTTAGGAGATATATGTAATTTTTATTGATTTTTTGGTGGTTGAAGTATTTTTGCCGCCATCTTGGATACACAGTTGAAATCTAAATAGTCATGTTACATCATTAGGGATGATTTAATTTAATTCGTTTGCTTAATAATGACCAGATACCCAATTGGTTAGTATATTTGAGGATATATGTGATTTTTTGCTGGATTATATCGTGTTTTAAGCATTTTGTCCGCCATCTTGAATCTCCAGGCGAAAGTTAAATAGTACTGATTGATAATTGGGAGTTATATAATTCAGTTTATAAGCTTAAAATGATCAAATAGTAAAATTGATCTGCATAATACGGGTATTTGTGATTATTATTGATTTTTTTGTGTTTTTAATGTTATGGCCGCCATCTTGGATTTCCAGTCGAAAGTTAAGTGACCCTGTATGATAAGTTGGACTGATATCATTTGGTTGACATGGTCAAAATTTGTCAAATACCCAAATTGGTCAGCATATTTGGCAATATATGTGATTTTTATTGATTTTTTTGGTGTTTTTTGCATTTTGGCCGCCATCTTGGATCTGAAATCGAAATTCAGATGGCCCAGGAGCTCAAATTAAAGGTAATTTTATGTTTAATATGAAAATCACAGTCGGTTTACAGTTGGTTTACCCCGTTTACTTAAAATGAAAAGAGTGAAGGGGTTGGGGCACTCAAATAAACTTCTCAATATAAGTTAAGAAAACTTTTTAGCCACCTATATCTCATTTGTTTCAATCTTGTTCATCTATTTGATACATTATTTGATTAGCTAGGAATCTGTTCTTTAAAATGACAAATTTATAACAAGAGCTTGCTGTATGGTTGAGTAATTCCACTTTCTTAGCATATAGGTCACAGACAGCGTTCAATAAAATTGAGCAGTATCTGTGTCATCTTGTTGAATATGATGCTCTAGGATAAATCAGTGAATGAATGGATGAACTTAGCTTTGTGATAGTGGATAATAGTTTGTTTTTGAATAACAAAAGGTGAGGATAAGATTAAACGTTTACAGTTTATTTAATTAATCCATCTTGTTTGGTAACTCCTCTAAAGTGATCATTTGGTGTTCAATCCAAGATTTATCATGGTGAGATTATTAAATCTGATTAAAACTCATGCATAGACCAACTTTAAGTTGGTTTATCACACAAGCAAGTTGTAGCAACATTTGAGGTTAGAGTGAAACTTAAAAATTTATGTGAAACGGGATGCCAAGGACAGGTGCATACTGATATTTTAGTCGCTATTACTTAAGGTAAGTGAACGTTGTTTTGTTTTAAATAAATAAAAACAACTTTTTCATTAATTGATTTATCCTACAGCATCATAATCAGTAGGATCGACACAGACACTGCTAAATTTTGTGACACGCTGTCTGTGACCCACCTGCTAAGAAATTGGAACCACTCAGCCGTAAAGCAAACTTTTGTTATAAATTTGATGTCATTTTAAAGAGAAGATTGTTAGCTAATCAAATAATGCATCAAACAGACAAACCAGATTCAAGCAAGTAGGCGGCTATCAAACTTATTAAGAGAAGTTTATAATGTTGCAGGCATAGTGTGACCAAGAAAAAGGCGAAATAGGGTTGTTTTTGAGGACTAAAGGGTAAATCAGGTGACACCGTTTAGGGTATCAAAAACAGCAATTTGGGGGCAATTTTCAAGAAACAGGGTACTTTTTCAAACCCTAATGTGAATACAGTATCGATAAAATCCCGATTTAGGGTGTGAATAGAGGAAAAAGGGTATATTATGGCTTCAGAACCCTTCAGGGGGTGTTTTGAAAATCTGTGGTCACGCATGATGCCTGGAACATTATACTTGAGTGCCCCCCCCCCCCCGGGAACGGTCACTCTTTCTTGGAGTAAATTAATTTAGTTTCACTCGAAAGAGTGACGTTTACATTCTTATCGAGTGAAATTGAACGGGGTTTCACTCGAAAAGAGTGAAATATCATCCTTTTAGAGTTATACTTCACTGTTGAAGTTTAAACTGTCACTCTTCTAAAGATTGGTCACTCACACCAATCATGTTGAAATAATGGTGTCAGTGACCAATCTTTAAAAAAATGGCAATTCTGGTGTGAGTGACCAATTTTGCTGAGGAAGCGGCCATCCCTGGGCAAAGTTTATGGGAAACTTCTGCTTTTACTTTTCCATTTCGAAAAAAAAGCCTGTAAATGTCTTCTTGTACATGTACTTCTGTGATTTTGGTGTCAAACGAACGCAAGCATCCATAATTATTCATTATATCATGGAGGTATACCTCTATGATTATATAATGCAAAAAAATATTGAACGTTATTGACTAGTACTATCAATTTAATAAGTCTTAAACATGTTAAACCATGGATGATGACCCTTAAAACATAACTGATAGAGTCGCAATGCCATATTTTGCTTGGCGCGTCGTGTATTCACCTTCTTTAAGGCATATCTGGATAACCAAATTAGGGAAATTAAACAAGAATTCAAACATGCAGTAAAGACCATTGTCAGATGTAAGCAGCATAAATATTGTATATACAGAAAAATTATTCCAAAAAATATGAGCATTGTTTATCAAAAATTTGATAAATCCTTTTCTTATCCAAATATTTACCCTTGGCAATCACATATTATTGCTGGAAAGCTCATACACTGAGGTATAAGAGATCAACATAAAATTAGAGGTAGGGTCATTGACAGAAAAAAATTTCAAAACTTCTCTTTATCACTTTTAGTTCAACTTTTTCATCATTTGAATAACTGCTACAATAGAACCTTACATCTTACACTGGTTTTTACTACATTTTTGGATTCCCTGAAACGGCAATATAAGCAACATAATGTTAGTACTATTAAAATGGACATAAATGTTTATCAATTAATAATGTCGTTTTAAATTTTTCGTAGGAGCCACAAGAGCATATCAGCAAAACGTCAGATACTGATTGCGCAAAAGCTACAACTACAACATCGGTGGACTTGATATCATTGACAAGTGAAACCACAAAAAAGAACAGCGTTGAAGATCTCGGTCCAACTAAGGTATGTGTGATTAATTTCATATAAGTCTGGTTTAACATCATTAAACCTAAACCGAAATGATAAGTTAGTTGTAAATGTGTGCATATTTTGGTGTGTGCTTATTTAATTTGATGACAAATTTGATGAGGGGGGAGGGGGGCACATTCGGCCACTCCAACCCCCCCCCCCCCCGCGCTTCCGCCGCCTATGTTCATTTGAAAAGTTACGGTTTCGGATAGGGTATCCATTCGAACAGATATGGTAGATGATGATCTCAGATGGGTATCATTTCACTCATTTTTGCCAATTTTTGGTCTCACATAGGGTCACCTTCGGAACCAGCGGAACTCGGACGGTTATCCAGACACAAATATGAGTTAAACCCCCCCCCCCCCCCCCCCCTCCCCTGGGATCTCAGTACAGAATTCATATTTGATTTGAAACAATGATAATGTTCCGTTTTTGCACATGAAAACATTTTGGCAGCCATTTAGATCTAAGAACAGGCTCCATATGCTCACACCCTTATTTGGGAAAAATACTAATTATTGTTACCCACAAAACCCCTTTTCTCCGATTATTCTGAAACATTTAGTGTGTTAGTTAGCGTATTTCTAATCACTCCACAAATTGTCTACCATCATCTGTTTTGTACTCCACCAATTTGGTTTGTGATCCGTTAGCTGGCCTGTTTCTATTGCTATGAAAAGGCGCCGACGGCTCACTTGAAACATTAACCCGTTAAAAGATGGTTGATGGAAATTGATGTACCACCATCAACCAACTTCTTTCTACAAAAACCTTAACCCCTTTTTTTGTCACCATTAATCAAATCATCCATCAATCAAATCATCCATCAATAAGTAGAAACACACTGAGTGTTTCGAAGTGCCTCTAACCCATTTTTGCACAGTAAGAACGTATTTTGGCGGCCATTTTGGATCCCAGAACAGCCGCCATTTTATTTTTTATACAAGCTTACTATACAATTAGGGGGCAAATAATCATTATTGTATGTTGTAACCTTAAATGTTATTTCGAGTTGATTATTTATATACAATATCAGGCATTTTAAATGCTTTGGTCAACTTTAATAAAAATCAGCTATTTTGTTGGCCATCTTGGCGGCCATTTTGAATTTGAAATATGCATATGACATAATTTGGAGTCAGATGTATTTGTTTTAGTTCCAGAAACTTTTTCCAATAATAATTTTGAAGATGAAGTGTTTAACAAGATATTTTTTGGTCATTCCAATGAAAATAGAGTATTTTGGTGGGAATTTTGGCGACCATCTTGAACTGACATTGGTAGTTCAAAGTTTTGAAGGTGAATTTGAAGGTCAAAATGGGGTCAAATTATAAAAATGACTTCAAATATGAGTTCCTTGACCCTAAAAAACATGAAAAGCATATGTATTAAGGTCTGAAAAACCTCATTTTCAAGAAGGCCGACGGCAGCCATATTGGATTTGAAGGTCAAAACGAGGTCAAATTGTAAAACTGATGTTAAATATGAATTCCTTGACCCCAAATACCCCATCAAGCACATCTTGATCAGTGCTGTAGACCAAACTCGTGAAAAAACAAATTTCAAAATGGCCGACGG
>JXSR01S074036.1:30029-48953 GCA_000969725.1 Ophiothrix spiculata | reverse complement strand
CTGAATAGATTGTGGAGTATAACAGAAGACTACACGTAATTGCCTGTTGGATTGTCTCGGCACCAACTCAAACATTGCTTCAAACAAATGCAGCCAATCACCATCCCCGTTTTTAAAGATCTGTGGATTAACAAAGTAGGTGATTAACAAATTAAAGTAGGCGGTCAATGAAGTAGGAGGTCGATAACACAGGTTCGTGAACCATCTTGTTCAAAACCTAGTGTGAAAACAGTATCAAAGGGTGGTAATTCTGAAGCAAAACTATTACCCTTTCCCCCCTATTCACACCCTAAATCGGGGGCGTTTTGGAAAACTGTGGTCACGCTATACCTGGAACATTATAGTTGAGTGCCCCCCCCCCCCTGATATATGTTTGCTGTGTTGATAAAAGGAACCATATAATCATGGATTGTCGGGTGGAATAGAGATAGTCACAGGCTTTCTTACATCTTGACGTATTATCGATACTTTAATGTTTATGCTTGTCAAATTCTTCAACAGTGGTATTTTAAGTGTATATTAGTATTCTCTCCATGGTTATAAAGTGGCAAAAATTATCTGCTCTTTCATTTATATAGCCTTATATATAAACTACTTTATAGGAGTAATTAATATGGTCCTGGCTTAAGTTGTAATTATATGTTCCAAACTAAAGTATGAAATATAGTTGTTGTTTTTACGTCGTCAAGGAACAAATTCGTTAGAACCAGAATTCTATTAAAGGCATTGTTAAAAGAAAGACAAAAAGAAATGGATAGCTAGCAATAAGCTATTCTACTTACAGCTTAAATATCGCAATGATTTACAAGAAAATGTATACGGATTGACCGCGATGTGCGAGCTTTGTATGAATATTTGTAACTAGAGCTACATACTGCGTTAAATTGTTAATGATATTACACCCAAATAAGTAATACTTTTAAATTTGTTTAATTTATTATATGATATAGGGCATTGTGAAATTTCAACTTCTGATCCGGGAAGAAAAGGTATCTAGAGTGTGTTTGTTTCTGAAAAACAAAACAACTGGAGAGGAGCAAAACCACACTATGGACTTTGTCACATATTATCCAACTTCCATCAAGCATAGCAGTTGGAGGTGTGCCTCTGCAATCATCACGCTTCCTTTTGGACATGAATTTAGTTATTTCTACATTGTTACTATGTATCATAGACCCATGGTTAGCCTAAAGTACTATGATGTACGTGAAATCACTGAAAGACATGTGGTAGCGCCAGGTATTACGAATGATGTCTTCTGGAATGACACCAACACTTACGTTAGAGAAAATCAGGCAAATGGAACGGTAGTATACGCTGAAATGACATTATATGCGGTGAATAGCGAAAACTTGAAAGAAGCTTTGATTGGCATTGAGGATGTTGGTTTTCCTGGTTCAATCCGTAGAAATGAGTATATAAACTCTATAGTATCATGGATCCAGAATTGTGTACATCCCTATTATAATTCGAGCTACTGCCCTTTAACAGAACCACAGATTCAGTTTCTAGCAGTTCTTTTGGGTAAACTGATAGGCATAAACCTGCATATAGAAAGGAAAACTCTACATGAGGAATGTGTCAGACATATTATTAATGCTTTGAAGTCAGCTAAGTCACTAGACTTCCCAAACTCTGTTGGGAAAGATTTGACACATGTTTGCACCTGGTTGGTGAGTTTCTGCCACGAGACATGGCTACACCTATGGATGTATTTCCATTGCTTTTTAAATCATGATACTCTACTGAACATGAAAAAGGCGATGTTGTGTTCACCGGAGTGGTTGAAGAGAACATGGGCAGAGGATGAACAGTTATTGAGGCGAGCAATGAATACATTCCAGGACAAACCTTTACTTGTAGAAAACCTGTTCTTGCAATGTATTGAAGAAGTACAAGACATTAAAGTATTGAGGGATATACTAATCTTGTATTCTTCCAGCATAGGTTTCAAAGAAGGAAGCAAAGTGCATGATCAAGCACTTAATCAACTGAACAAGACACTAAAGAACAGATTGAAAACCAAGATAGCATCTCTATTTGAAGCTTGGAAGGACATGAGGGACGCACACCTAAATGAAATGGCTGACATTGTAAGAGCTTATATTGTAATGTACTTAAGGGATCAACAATGGAATAGACACGACAAAGATGTGATACAAAAAGCAGTATGTAGCCATGAGTTGTACTCTTCATATGAAGACCTGAAAAATGTCATTCAAAATATGGTCAGACAGTCTGATTACCCCGATGTGTATGAAAACTTCTTGACCATCATACAAGATAGCGAGATGCTTGCATGTGCAAATCAGAATCAGATCCAGGAACTTCTGAGAATTGGCATCAAATCATGCAAGACCAGACAAAGAAACACAGCTGTTTGCATGATATACAAGATACTGGGGCTCACAAGAGACTGTGACCACCTGAAGGTTGACGAGCGTCTGCAAAGAAGTGCAGACAAGCTAGGCTATGATGCCATGAAAGAAGTTCCAGTGGAGTGTCTATTTAGTTTTCTTGCTCAAAAACATGGATGTGATTTACAAGAAGCAGAAATACACATTGTCGGTGAGCACATACGCAGAAGACTTCGTGATAATCCAGTCAATGATAGATGCTTTTTGAAAGAGTTGAAGGGAACAGATGGAATTTTACGCGTGTCTTCTTTGGCAGTCCGCGATGTCTTACTTGCAATGCTGGAGAATGAGGTATTACCTACATCATTAGATGCCGCATCTGGTGATACAAAGGTGTCCAAATTTGAATCAGGAATCACCAAATTACTCAGTGATGGAGAATTTTGGTTGATGTTGCTTACTGCAAGTGGAGAGTACAGTGAGCCTATTCGTGGTCACAACAAGTGCAAAACTGTGATCAATTCACTAACCAATTCATCCCAGATGGTGTTTGACGGAAATGTCACCTTGAATTTCTTGCGGCAGTCATTGACTAAGAATATGGACATGTATATTAAGCTTCTTTTAGTCACACCAGAGTACCAGAAAGCCAAGACTAGTGAGATACAAAACAAGGTTAAACAAGTGTACAGTATGGAAACACTTCTGAAATGCAGACTGGAAAATCTTGTTGGACTCCTCAAAGTTGTTGAACACTTGAGTTTCACTATTAATATAGAAGATGACAAGCGCTTAGTGGTAAGAATGAACAACCTGCGTCAACTGGAAAGTAATGGCTCTGTAACTCTGAATGAAGTTGAAGATGCGGCATGGTGGGGAGACTTGTTCCCTTTGATGAACCTCGCAGAGGGCGTATCCAATCTTGCAGACTCAACTATATTTCTCAATATCTGTCGCTCAATTGTGGAGAATACTTGTAGTAGTATTTGTTCAGTATCTGAGAACCATGTGGATGGTGATGATGATGCGGAAGCAAGTGTCAATTCCATTGATGAGGAAGCAACGGAACAGAACACGAGTGAGTTTGATGACACACCGCCAAGTATTCGTACCCTACACAGCGTTTGGGCTAAGCAAGCAATTAAGACTCAAGCACTAACTAACTTTCTTAATGACATATGCATCCCTACATTCAATGAACACTGTGATGTATTGCTGTCAAGAAATATGGATGTTCCAACAAATATGGTACAGAACATGATTGATGGCATTGGAGACATAGAAAGCTTGGAAACAGAACTGAAAAAAGTTAATCGGGTATTTAAGAGATCTATTCCTAATCAAATGAGGAAAGCCTTAAAGAATTTGGTGGAATTAGAAGACTTGACACAAAGATCATCTCTGCTGAAAGCAATGTTCTGTACCTTTGGCATCAGCGAAGAGGAAGATGACGACATTCAAGCTGCCATTCAATGTTTGACTGACCTTCATGTGGAAGAAGAAATGACTTTGCAACATTTAAATGATGCCCTTCAGAAGGTTGCTATAATTGAGAAAGATTTCAACACCAGCGATTGGGAAATAATAGAACAGCTTGCTAGCTCGCAGGAGCTAGTTGATTTCTTGGGTCCATTAATTGATGAAGATTTTCGCAATCTTATTGATGCAGTAGAAGAGCGATCAGAACAGCATGTAGGAGAATCAACAGTTTCAGACTTGATAGATGTGAAACGCTTTTTGGAAGCTCTTCTCAAAGTTCAACCACCTAACCATGGAAAGAAGCTTATAGATGCCATCAGAGACAATCGAAAATTGGCTAGTGAAATCAAAAGCCTTCCTGCGAAGATTGACTCCTGTGTGAACAATGTTCACGGCCTCCGCGACCTGTATAATAATGTAGCTAACCGAGGGGAAATGACCAAGGAAACCATACACAATGCCCTTCAGCAGGGCATCTATGTATTTAGAATGGATGATGATGACAAACGTGGGAATTGCAACGTTATTTTGACCTACAAACGAGGCCAAACAGGCCAAACATCTGATGCTTTGTATGGACTCAATGAACTGAATGACCTTCGTAGCAGAGCGCTTCTTAACCTCAATATCAGACAATCTACCCCAGGGGAGGATACGGCTGAACATGAACCATCTGGACAGCCGTTTCGACAACTACCAGATTTTGAAAAGTTTGTAAGGTGTGTAAACTGTGCTAATGACATCCGGGAACTTTGTAACGAGCTACGTGAGTCTGGTCATTTCAATTTTAAGAGCTTTGAAGAAAGAGTCCACACCATAGATGAGCTAGAACATTTGAAGGAGGGTCTCCAAGAAATAGTTGACAAGTGGCAGGGAACCCTGAAAGAAGCAAGACAGAAGTACAACTTCCTTAATTACTTTCATGCCAAACAGTTGTTGCAGCTTGATCTTTTCTTTCAATGTCAAGATCCAGTTACAGAAGACATCGCTTTGCTGTTCCATTATGTAGATTCACGAATTATCTTGGAGGCTGATCTTTCAAGTAACTATGAAAGTCCTCTCGATAAGAATGACCTGAAAGCCCGTCTTTTCCACCTTGGAATGGCTCTAGAAAGCATTTTCTCAACAATGCCATCGATTAGCCGTCGGATACCTGGACTTGATAAATCAGTCAAATCATCAACTGTGGATACAACAGTGCGAAAGGGATTCGTGTTTGTAGCTGAACTAGATGAAGACAGTGCCAAGACAATACCAGTCCTTTTAGAACTCTACAAGAACACGACAAGTGAATTGCCAGAACCTTGTCAAGTTGTCTTCTGTCATTCTGGCACGTCTTGGGAAGAGATAAGTTTATTGTTGCAGAGATGTGTACTTGCTAGGAACCACTTTGAAGGCAGACTTTTTGCGCTGGCTAACGTAGAGTTACTTCCAACTGAAATACAATTTCAGCTTGTAACAGTCGTTAAACAAATTCAAGAAAGCAATAATGAGTTCCTTTTAGCCATTATTTGCCGAGGAGGCAGCTATCATCATATTATCGACCAGTTCTCTCCCAGCTATACCCATCGACTACATGGCTTGACGGATACCGAAATGAGATCATGTCTTCAAACGGGGTGGAAAGGTGTAGAAGTGGTGACTTCATCTCAACCGGGACTTGGAAAGACAGAATATATCAAAGATTCAGCGTGTGAAAGAAACCTTGGTGTTAGAAGCATGCCCATCAGTGGACCAATTGTGAAGGAAGATTTAGTGGAACGGGTACACGCACTAGCTGGAATGAAAAATGAAGTACTGCACATTGATCTTGCAACAATTTCGGATCCACGACTTCTTGATACATTTATGTTTGAGATCATTGTGATTGGAATGGCAGTGTCAGGGACACAAATGTGCATGTTACCAACAGAACGTATCATCATTGAAGTGGCTAATACACAGAAAGATAAGCTTAGGAATGCTTTATCTGTTTGCAGTTCATTCAAGCGAACACATTTGGATTGGAAAGGATTCCATGAATTCATCATCAGCAAGGACATCAACAGCTCAGTCCAAGTTGTGTGTCACTATCTGAAAGCACTTGGCAACGGTACACTTGACACAACAGATATAACATTTACGGGCCAAAATCCTGTCAGTCCCTTGACAGTCGATGAGTGCAGAAGTCTTCTCAACCAGTATTATGGGTCGATGGAAGAATTGTCATACACAGTTGTCAACAGCTTTCTTGTGGTCTTCGCTCAAGAACTCAGGCGAATGTCTGCATCATTGTATTTTACAACGGGAAGTCTAAAAGATATGCTTGGGAACAGCAACGACGTACGAAGCAAGTTTGTTGACGCCCTTCTTAATGTCGCCAAAGATTTTACTGCAAGATCTGTGAAGAGCCAGACTATAGAGAAAGACAAAGATGCAACAGCGGCTTTGATGGATTATCGATCAGGATCCAGCATTTCAGCTTCACAAATGGTCAACCGAATGCAGGGAATGGTGAAATGGGCAGACAGCAATCATTTACTGGTTGTTTTTCACCGTCAAGATTCTCAAACAATTTCAACGCTCTATCGCATGCTAAACAAAGTACCAAAGAACATATGCAAATTGTTTGAAACGCAAATGAAGCGGAACCTTCCCAAATACGATTCTATGCCGCAAGATAAACTACATGATATTCTTGAGAAGGTATGCAGAAACACTAGAGTCCCATTCAAGAGGGAAAATCTCAAGGAACTACAGACAAATTACGCTTTGACACCAGACAATTTGCTAAAGATGATACTGATTTTTATGAGAATCAAAGCAGGCATACCTGTCATCATTATGGGAGAGACTGGCTGTGGAAAGACAACCCTCATCACTTACTTGGCGAGAGTTTGTGAGGTATCCTTTGAAATACTGAATCTGCATGCAGGAATAACAGAGTTAGACATCGTGGGCTTTCTAGAAAGTCTTCAAATTCAAGCAAATAAGAATCTGAAGCAGGAGGTGTGGGGTTTCTTGGATGAAATTAACACATGTGATCACCTTGGTGTTCTCAATGAGGTACTGTGTCACCATTCGTTGAAAGGCAAACCTCTTCCAAACAATCTGAAACTAATTGCAGCATGCAATCCTTACACCTTGAGAGAAGGCACAGTTATATCGACAGGATTAGAGAGTAAACATCGCCGTGATGAAATGTCCAATCTTGTGTATAGAGTCCATCCTCTGCCAGAGACCATGATGGATTTTGTTTGGGACTATGGTTCACTTGATAAGAAGGATGAAGAAGCCTACATTCGTCGCATGTTAGAATCAAAAGACCAAACATTTGTAGACTTGGTAGTGATGTCACAGGAATTCATGAGGCAAGTTGAGCAAACTACTTACTGTGTTAGCTTGAGAGATGTAAACCGTTGCCAGCATTTGGCTAATTGGTTCACAGATATGCTGAGTAAGAAAAAGGTCGCGCGTGTTGAAGGGAGTGTACTTTACACTAACAAGCTTGAGATACGAAGTATGGTTCTTGCTCTTGCACACTGTTATCACTCAAGACTGACGATGGCAAAGGATCGTAGTAAATACCGACAACAAATAGCATCAATCTTCAAAAAAGCAAAACCTACGTGGGACGTTAAAGAGAAAGACATCGACAACATGATCCGGGCAGAACAACTCAATATCCTTGATAGAATGCAACTACCAGAAGGCATTGCCAAGAACGAGGCTCTTCGGGAAAATGTATTTGTCATTCTTGTGTCCATCCTCAATAGAATCCCTGTCTTTGTTGTTGGGAAGCCTGGGTGCAGCAAGTCTCTGTCAATGCAACTGATCAAAAGCAACCTTCGTGGTCGAGATTCTAAGGATTTATACTTCAAGTCTGTACCACCTGTATATGTGGTTTCGTATCAAGGATCAGAGTCGTCAACATCTGAAGGGATTGTCAAAGTGTTTGAAAAAGCCAAGAACTACAAGAAACACAATCCCGATGTTCTGCCAGTTGTGCTGCTGGATGAAATTGGTCTTGCCGAAGTGTCAACCTACAACCCACTAAAAGTACTTCACAGTCAACTGGAACCAACTGTCGGTGGTTTTCCTCCCGTTGCCGTTGTTGGCATCTCAAACTGGGCCCTAGATGCTGCAAAAATGAATAGAGCAATTCACCTGTCAAGACCAGAACCTACGATAGAAGACTTAGCAGACACTGCAAAGTCAATTCGAGACGATAGTGCTGCAAAAAGGAAAGTGTCAGGAGGTTTCCACGTAGTTAATGAAGACAAACTGAAAAGACTGGCAGAAGCATACAGTGACTATCAAGTTGACCAAACACATAACAATTTCCATGGCCTAAGGGATTACTACTCTCTAGTGAAGTATGTTGCTATTCAATCATCGATGCGGATGCACAGCGACCCTGGCTTGATAATCGAGATTGGAATACTGCGGAACTTTGGTGGACTGAAAATTGAAATGCCCCGCATCATGAACACTTTCATGGAAAAGATAGAGTTGTTTCAGCAGCCAACCTTACGTCCTGGCATTATGGATTTGATCAAGGAGAATATGAATGATATACAAGCTCGCCATTTGATGCTCATCACCAGCGGCGATTCGGCTCTCAATATCCTGGAACAGACACTAGAGGGTAGAGAACATGTGACTATCTTCGGAAGTAGATTTGAAAATGATATTTCTGAAGAATACAGTTACACAACCTTGAGTGAAATTATTCTCTGCATGGAGCGAGGAGTTACGCTTGTGCTCAGAGATTTGGAAAACATCTACGGAAGTCTGTATGATATGTTGAATCAAAACTATACCATTGTTGCCAAAAAGCGAAACTGTCGAGTGGCTTTAGGTCCGTACAGCAACCCAATGTGCCAGGTTCATGACAAATTCCGCTGCATTGTGCTGGTTGATGAACAGAAGGTGGATTACCAGAACCCACCCTTTCTCAACAGGTTTGAGAAACAGACACTCCGGTTCAATGACATTCTGACAGAACATCAAGTAGAAGCCATTGGTTGTCTTCGACGTTGGATGGATGACATATGCAGTATAGAAGGCTTTCAGTTTTCACAAGAAAGTATGTTTTTAGGGCTTCATAATGACACTTTGCCATCTTTAGTGTACCTGCGTAGCAAAGATGCCGACCTTCCTGCTGAATATACACCTAAAGATCTAGCTAGACGTTGTCAAGATGACCTAATGAAAGTAGCGTGTCCAGATGCTGTCCTAAGAGCATCAAAATCCAAGTTTGCACAAGGAAATCGTGCTAATGTTCAATCATTTCAGGAAGCGTACTTCAAGTTACCTCTCCAGAACGGGCTTCGAGAATTCTTTGTGGAACATCGATTGAAACCCACTCAGCCATCGGAGCACCCGTCGTTTGTAGAACATGTAGAAGATGAGAACAAATCTATATCATCTGGTATTTCATCCAGCTTCACACGCACTGTGATTTATACACATAGCAGTATACACACTGACGTAGACAAATGCTTTGAAGGTGTTGCAACCGTCCAAGTTGAGAAGTTGAGCAAGTTTAAATCTGAGCGACAGTTTGCTTCTCAAATGCGCCATTTTTGGTTTGAAGCAGAAGAAGAGTTGCTTGTTCTTCAGTGCATGACCTCCCATGATGCAGCCCACATGCTTTTGGCTAAGAATCGGATTGATCAGTACCGTAATGAATATCTGAAAAGCCTTGAGGCTGGAGCCGGAGACGAATTCCATACTTTGAAACATGCCTGCATAATCGTTCATATCGATAGAGGAGCCCAGGATGAGTCAGAGATCTTTCCATGGCAGTTCAATTTTCTTTGTGGCTGGGAACAGTATACACTAGACACACTGGAGGCCAGTGACACACAACTGGACGATCTCCTACATGGCTCTATATCTGATCAGTTAGCAGGACGGGTGGATTTAGAAGCCATCATTCAAGATCAACTCCTGTGGTGCTTTAGCTGTATAAAGTATGAAAATCAACCACGTGACGTAGAGAGTGCCATGCAGCTTGCTGCAGATGCTGCTAGTTCAACTGCCTTTGTTAATTGTCTGAAGATGCAGATACTTGACTACATCCGAGAAAAAGAAAAGGAAGCCAGTGTCAGTGGAGATGATGAATCGTACAGCGGTTGGCAGGTCGAAGTAGCAACAAATTCTGATTTGCTATACAGATGTTCGACTTTAGAAGGAGCTATGCAAGAGTACATCAAACTTTGCGTGAGGGAACCTCTAGGAAAGTGTATTATCCTACTAGAGAGAACGAGTGCTTGGTATGGAAGTCCACTCATTATCTATGGCTCTGAAGACACCATGGAGTTTTGGCAAGCATGTTTCCATGACCCAGCAATATTCAACATTCGAACAAAGACCGTACCAGTTCCAAGAGGACCCGAATCTTGCTTGGTGAGCTGCAAGTTTCTTGATCGAAAATATCCTTTCTTCACTACCTTCCATGCAAAAATTGAAGGCAACCATGAGTGGCTGATGCACAACTGCTCCAAATCAGACGGACTGGACAACATATGTGATCAGCTACGAGAGATCATAGGTCAGATGTCAGAGCTCTACCATGAAGACTATCTGACTACACATATTAAAGACTATGAAGATGACCTGTTCAATGAATTCTCGTCAACGTTTGCTAGCAGCATGCTGTATGAAAATAGAGTAAATGTTATGAAATGGCTTGTAGCTCAGCTTTTGCCTTCACATGAAGCAGAGTGTAATGTAGAACATCGACTTGCTCTCTTGTACAGCACAATATGGTCACAAGCGAGTCTTTTGGCAGCACAATTACAACTTGTGTCAATATACCAACATGTAACAATGGGTGGTCCAAAGCGGCTTATTCAGCATATCCAAATACAGATGGATGGGGTTAATCCCGAGACCAACTTCGCAATACCCGATAGCAGTGCAGTTAGTAGCATTTCAGATTCTGACAGTGCTTGTGAAGATGATATTGCAAACGACACAGGAAATAGTCAACCTCTATTTCCAAGTACTGAATCTGCATCCAATGCAGCTGATATATTGTCAACCACACCATCTGAATCTGTTGTTGAAAACGATGAAACTAGTTCTGTTAGTGTTTGCAGCAGTTCAGAAAAACAACAGGACAGCTGCAGTCCCATACTCGAAAGGGAAGAAATGAGAGACAGTGCAAATGCAGTCGCTGATGGTGGCATTTTAGCAAAGTTGGAATTTGACCAGATCCTTCAAATTCAGGAGGAAAATAATGAGACCAACATAGATCATGAATACGGTGACAGACAGCAAGAATCTCCGCGCGTGGGTGATTTTGACAATGACGTGAATTTACACAGAGAAATAGAAACACCAGAATGTGATGGTTTCTCACCATCTGATGAAACAGCTGAAACTCTCCTAGTTACTAAAGTGTGCAGAGACATCCTCCCCAGCGAACAGGTACTCTTAGCAAGTGGAGGTATTGGATGTTGGCACCGCAATGCAACTGCTGTGCTGCTGCTAGCAGGCCAAGTAAGTGTGGATTCACCTATTCTTCATTTTCTTAGGCTTTGTCGAGATCTTATTGTGATGTTATCACAAGATTTTACAATAACAGAGGAGCAAGTTGCTGCACTGAGTAGTCTGGGCAAGGATGAAGAAGACCCTCTATCAAGTGATGAAGTATTTAATTTCATTGTCTCGCTTACTGACGGCTTACGTGAAGTTGAAGACAAACATCAACAGCGAGTTCTTGATAATTTTCTAACGTCATACTTCGGGCTCTGTCTGGCAGCAGATTTAGACACTCCAATAATGGAACTGATCATTGGAACCATAGCATCAAATTCTGGGCAATTGCTAACTGGATCACGGCCTATTATGGTTAATATCATTCTAAATGATATAAAAGCAGATGATGCTGAAGAAGGGTCGAAAAGTGTATGTGAAAAATTGATTTTGACGGAGGAACTTGATGGGGACCAATTTCCTAATCTGGCTTTGATAGATGAGGTACTTATAAAGCAGGACATCGATAGTAGTCTCTCGGTAGTCTGTTGTGATGTAATTCAAGAAACGGGATTCAAACATCTGACCTGTGCCTACATTGCAAATCTGACAACGGACAGTGACAAAGTATGGGAAATTGCTACGGTTGCTTTGGAAGTAGTATCTAATCCACATCAAGTATCGAGTTCTCTTCGACTAGTGACTGCAGCAGCATTCATTCGTGCACTTCTGGAAGCCATTGCAGAGTTAATACATGTATCAGATATCAAACACTTCAAAATTAATGGCAATTACTTTGTGATTGCTCAAACTCTTAATGGTCTGCTGAGAATTGAAGATGACGGGTCAGGTGAAACTAACGCGTCTCTACCTCTCAAGCATCTGCTCAAGTCGTTACGACATTACCGTTCCCTTTATGATCTTCGAAAGTTATGCGATGCATTGCGTGATCCCATTACAAACCTGAGAAAGATCAAGTGGGAGGAAAAGCTGTTCATGACTCGATTAGGCTATACCCCTTTGGGTTATGTTGATCATTACAATGAGGCCATGTCTGCCATTTCTGCATGGCAGACTCAGCAAGACCCGACTAAGGTGAAGGCTTTCATCAGCACCGCAGTCTCAAACTCTTCCTACCGTTTGGCCCTTCTTGCAGCTGTTGTTAACACATTCTACTTGGTCCAGACTACCAAATGCTTGCGGGATGTGGATCGGCAGGAAGCTGAATGGCTGTTAAAGGAAGCTGCTGGATTCAGCAATGTGTATAAACACTTTCTTCAAAGGCTCCTTGGACTTGCTGACTTCATTGGTATTCTACACATTTCAGAATCATCTTCTCAGGAACATGTAGAGATTGCATCTGTTCTGGTTCATCTGGTGTCCGTCATTGTGTCATATGCTGAAGAAGGAGGACCCAGTCCCGCATTTCTTACCATCTTTGACCACAATAAACCAATTGCTGACATTGTGTTACCTGGGTCAGGGAAACCATCTTCTGTGATGAAGAAGCCAGGCTCCGGAGATATAGAAATGTATGATTGTCTATGTGGAACACGAATTGTTGCACTAAAGGATCTGCCATTACAATGCCCCCAATGTCACCAGACACGACAAACTGTCAGAAATGAGAGTGATAAAGGTATCGAAGAAATAAAACAACGTGTATACGTTCACGATAATTCCCCAGAATGTCAATCAGAACGTGAATCAACAGAAAGTGTTCGCTGTCTTTCCCCGTTGGTCTATCGTGTATTGAAGACCTTGGTCCATTCATGTATAACAGCAAGTGTATGCACCGGACTAATCACAGACGAGCAAGTTTTGGAATATTGCACGAAAGAAGGAGAAGACTCATCTAGATGTGAACGTGATCAAGAAGACTTACCTGGATGTGAAAGTGGTCACTTGTCTGAAATCCAAGAAGGTGCAGCCTGCGAATTCACCTCACAGGAGAATACCGACTCGCCAAATCAATCTATCGATGTGAAAAGGCATCTACTAACAGAACTTGAAAGTAACTGGTGTTTATTGCGTGACATCACACAATTGAACTTTGAAAACGTTACCTTGTTTCTCCATCGTGTTATACGAAACTGCACACCAGAAATAGCAACCTTACCTTGTCCACTTACTGAAGCGACAAGTATCGAAATTGAAGAAATCTTCTCTGATGTTATCACAACCCAGAAAAGAGCGATTCTCAATTGCCTTATGGAACAGAAAAGGGAATGTTATGAAGCTGACGGTGTAGATATTGCATGCTTGGAGTCGGAACTCGAGGAGCTTGATATGTCAACTAATCAAATATCCCCAGACTCTGAAAACCATCACGACGGAGTTGAAGAAGACGATGATAGAAAAGATGAAGTTAAAGAAGGCGATGAAGACGAAGATGCAGAAAGCGATGGAGACGAAGTTGAGGAAGAGCAGACCGAAGTAACTGGAGAGATTGCAAAGATCAAATCTCTGTTTCGCAAGACTGCCGTTGCCAACAAAGTAGACTTTCAAGCACAGTTTGCAAATATATGTCAGACAGACGAAAACAAGTACCCCTTTTTGCAACTTTGTTTATCAAGACTTGAACCTCTTCAGTACGTGCGCTATCTTCCTGATTTGTTGAAGTGGAATTCGTTAGTAATTCGAAGACTTAATCATTCCATCAAAAGACAAGAAGCAAGACAAACAAAGATAAGGGATTTCTTATCAAGTGACCGGTTTCATTCTTCCGAAGAAGACCAGTTAGCAGCATCACATGCCTTCTCGTCTTTTCAGAAAGCGTGGAATAATGTTCGAGATGATTGGAAGAAACTCGTTGGCACTGATCCAGCGTTCAATCACATGACGCCTGATAGGAGGATAACCGATTGCGTTGTTGATAGAAAAGATCAAGATTGCCATCTTAGACACTTGATCAACGTCTTGCTTGGAATTCAAAATTCATTTTTGATGGACAGTTTGGCAATTGCCGCCTCCGGGCACTCTGCAGCTTTGATATTTCTTATCAAAGAAGAAGGCGTAGCAGGCATTCAAACAGTGCCCCTCCATACTGCCGAGTCTTCGATTATCCAAACTCAATGGAAAGATGATATCCTAGTGTACCATGATGTAGAAACTGATTACGGCTTTGGAAGCTTGATCGAATATAAGTATGACGTTATTGAACGCGACTTGGCCACAATGTTGGTTTTGAATAAGGCACTACTTGTTGAAGGATCGGGTTTCACTCAGTTTGCCTACTCTGACGAACTATTTCATACATGCTCAGATATTCTCTCGGAAATTGGAAACGTCATTATTCAACAAAGACTACCCAAAGAGTCAGTAAATACCATCAAGCGTGAACAAAACCATCACCAAACATTTGCCAAGGATATGTTAGATCATCTAGAAGTGATTCTTGTCTTGTTGAAGAAAACAGGTGGCGATCCAGGGAGTTCATTGTATGGTTACATCAAACGTTGGTCGAACAAACTTCCAGGATCTTTCACAGAAAATCGTCTCCCTGAAGATGCTGTGAAATTACAACATGTAGTCCACCTCTACGAAACTTTAGAGGACCTTCTTGTTGATGCAGTAGTGGACTCTCTTCATGATGATTACAGGAAAGATCTGCCTAAACGTGGAGAGGAAGCTTTAATACAGAAGTTGAAGCCACTTAGTTTGGAAAAACTTGAGGAAACTGCTACTGTGATACAAAGATTTATATTCCGGTTCATACGGTCCAACCCTAACACCAATACCAGCTCTAATCTCCGTGAACTAGTGTCAAGATCTGCAGCTGGTGGGATGGATTGTGCATTGTTCATAGATATTCTACCAGATGACCTCGAAGTCAGACATGTGGTGAAGATTTTGGAATTCATCAATAAACAGGCTGAGGTGAGTACAGAAAAATAATGTTGACAACATTGATTTAATTTTTGTTCAATTGATAATTTTTATGAACATGCAATATTTTGTTGTTGTTAAGATGTTGATATTGTAGAAGAAATTGTAGCACTCTAGGCCCTCTAAATCGTTCAGACTTACGTTACGGGCAAAACTTTCTTCAAGTCCTAAAACCCATCATTACTGACAAAACTTTTTAACATCTAATTTTATAAATATTTATTTAAAGTAATATCATTCCGACTAAGTAATAAATCTTGCAATGATTCAAAATGTGTTTTTGAAACAAGGGGTTTTGTTTAAATCCTCGATTCAGTGATACAACTCTGTAAACTCAAAGGACTTACAATAATGTTAACACTTTTACTGATTGCAAATTCTTTGACTAGTATACTAAAGCTGTCAGGCTTATTTGCACATGTGCGGTAAATGGAGTATTAGAAGTTGCCATAGATTTGTATTTGCAGTAACAGACAACCAGGTTTGACGTGTGTTTTGAAGTGCCCCGTTGAAAGTAGAGAGTAGTGCTAGTTATTTTACTACCTTAAATCCTTAAGAGTGCAAAATACATAATGATGTCGAATTTAAGATACGTTTCTCTTTCATGACCAAGTCTGGGACAGTTATTTGGGTCGGTCAAAACTTAACCCAAATATGGCTCGTAAATGAGCCATGAATATGATATCAACTATAGAAGACTTTCACTACTTAAGTTCTAAAATTTTGTTGCATTTTAATTTTCAGCAACGGAGAGATTTGACTAACAAAAAGGAAATTCGACAGCTGACTCCCCATCCACCAAGAACTAGTGCAAGAACAACTAGGAATACCAAACGACCAACTCGGCGTAGAAGTGGTGTTCTGACAGTCGTCTCATAAGAAAATGAAGTAAGCTGTGTTTTTAGAATGTAGTAAAATGTTTTGCGACGCCTATTACCACGCCCATAGCCAGGGGGGGGGGTCGCACCCCCCTATTTTGACAATGTACAAAAAAGGTCCCCAAAAATTTCCTAAATGTCCACCAAAATTATACACAAACCACATTAACACGTAAATGTAGGTCGTTTTTTAATAAAAAATATTACACAAAATGGTTGGAACACTGCTAAAAAACTTTTTTTTTGCTTGTCACTTTCTCAAAACCACTAAAATTAGTTTAGGGTCGACCAAAACGAAAATGTTTCCTCTAAAAGATCCACTTTTTGAAAATCCGCACCCCCCCCCCCTTGAAAAAATCCTGGCTACGGGTCTAAAAATATTTATAAGGAAACCACGAAATACAACTGGTCAGTTAAACCTGATGCGCATGACAGTATGTTGCCTACTTCCCCAAAGCGCGCATAACGCCCACGCAGGGAAAAAATTAAAAAACTATCGCACCACTACTATCGCACCCCGGCCCCGTAATCCTATCACTTATCAGTGGAAAATCAAACGGTAAAAGAGAAAAATTGACATTTTTGCGTAAATTTTTAATGTGTTAACACCACATTCAATGACATATTTATGAAGTATAGTAAAACAAATACAACATGGTATATTTCGAGAAGTAGTAAAAATTCCTGATTTCTGGTGTTGGATGCATGTGACTACTTCCCTCCGCTTCGCGTCGGGAATCACACGCATCCAACAACGCGGGATCAGTAATTTTCGATTGGAGGAAACAATCCCATTGATTCAAATGACTGGCATGTTTTGGAAAATAAGGCTTGTTCACGGAGACAAAAATGGCAAAAATTTTAAAAGTCAAATATCTGATGCTATCAATTGATTCCTTGTTAAATTTCCTTTCCAAAATGTACACTTAAAAACAAAGTACTCAATTTGTATGCGATAGTCACCGGGGAGGAAATATAATTATTTTTTTCTGTTATTCGTGTAGCTGCATGCAATCATAAAAAGGTCCATTTGACGGTTTTTCGAGAGAAAAATTAGTAGGATTATAATCTAAAATATTTAGATGTTGACGCAAGACACAAATTCATGTTTTACAATAGCTGAATGCACAATTTAACATGTTTCAAGCAGCCAGAAGTGAAATGAACAGGTGTTGTACATGAACAATGTTATCATAGATTTGCAACATTTTAACTATTCTATTGTGTTTATTTTAAAATCACAATTCAGGTTAAATAGAGTAGGAAGTACCTATGCGATTTCTTGAGATATGTGTTGACGCAATACTCAGGCAACAAGTCTTTCATCATCACAGCGGAAATTTACCAATTGTCATCAGAGTTGATGCAAGATACAACTCAGTCGGGAAGTATTTCATTATTGATATGGAAATATGTCAACTGTTGGCATTTTTTTCGTACATGACTTGATCAAAATTTATTTAACTTGAATTAATATTTTGGGTTTAAACACGGAAAAAAAGAGAATTCCACTCGATTTAAATGATTAAAAAACTAACCTGAACTTTGCTTTATCATTGCACAAGTCATGTACGAAAAACATATTGCCAATCGTTGTCGACATTGTTGATGTAATCAACACTGTTGATGCAATCATGAGCTAAGCGTTGATGCAATATTAGTTTAAGAGCTGATAGTGCAATTAGTTATCGTGATTGTGCAGGTACATTGCATATATCTACATATATGTATATTTTTAATACATTCTGGCGACATAAAATCCTTGATAATTTAAAGTGATATTCAGGTCTCAATAAATTATTACTTGCATTTATTCAGTAGCTTGATAAATGCAAACTCCTAATTATTCAAACTAAGATTTGGGATTTGATTATATTGATTTAAGAGGGTTTCACCTCATTCATTTTAGTTATTGTAAAGTATGTTTGTAAAGTAGTAACTCTGCTTAAAGGAGCATGGTCCGATTGCCTCAAACTTTTTGAGATTTTGGTACCAAAATGTTGCTCTTATTTTTCTCATAACCTGTGTGAAATTTCACGGCTAAGTTATGTTCTGCTTCGGAGATGCATATGAAAATGCGTCTAATTATTGTCACCATAATTAATTTTACACAGTAACATCATATAGGCGGCTCTGAAATATAAATTGCCTATAAAATCTAAACCGTTTGACTGATTCACCTGAAATTCTAAATTATCTCTTGAAGTTGAGTTGTCTTCTTTCATTTGACATTGAAAACTAAACTTTGATGAATCGGAGTAAGCTCCTTTAATATTGATATGAATATTAATTTTGAAGGCTCAAATGAAATTATTATGGTATATTTATATATTAAATATGAAAAACTGAACTACACGTGTTCTTTGGTGGTATGTATAAATAAAAACATACCAAACTTATGCTTGAAACTAGTTTTTTTTTTACCTACGAGTAAGTTATAACAAACGTTTACATCATTGAAGATTTAAGCTGATCAAAATTGTCAAAGTTTGCCAATATTTTGAAGCACATCATGGCAAGTTATGTGTATTTGATGCATGCGTATCAGGATGTATATTTGGTTATGTGAACACACTTTATGTATTACATGTATATTATATATTTGATGCTTATCAAAAAAATATATATATTTGATGCTTATGTGACCTGTAGAAATTTTTCTCTGTATTGTTATTTGGCAATTTGAAGCTATCTTAGTTCATCCAGTTCAAGATGTAAATACATTTTAATTGAAATATTTGTTGCATTGGTGATACTAAAATATACTACGGTAAAGGCATTCATATATTTGAACATATTCCTTCTTTTCTACGCAAACTTTTGGCATGTATTTTTATTAGTGTCCATGCATTTTG
>JXSR01S074035.1:48114-60938 GCA_000969725.1 Ophiothrix spiculata | reverse complement strand
CAGGCAATCTGTAGAGTCATTATATTTCAAGATATTTCAACCGCGAAAAACTGTGGCTTTTCAACAAATCATTTATGTGTCTGATTTTGGATGGCGCTATACTGTTAGGATCTTACTATATACTTAGTAGTTGAAAAACAACTTCGACTTATGGCATATATGCGATACAAGGGTGTTTTGGGGTATGTATACATTTTAAGTAAGTGTAAAAGTGTGCGCCAAGCTCATCCCAACCTAAGTTAAACATATTTTGAAACTCCCAGTTGGGTACATAACTTATGTAAACAAACGAAATTGAGATACCGTTGGCGTTTCGTGTTACACTGACTTGAACTATTGATGAAGAGTGCCCTCGTGCAGTTTTCGGAGCGCCATAACTTTATACGTCATCAAGAACCCTTAGTAAAAACAAATTCATAAGAGAGAACTCAACAAGTGAAAACAAATTCAAGCAAAAAATTGGTGGGATATCTTTGGCGCACTGAGATAGTTAGGGTCAAAGGTCTCTAATCTGGTGCGTTTTCGCAGCCACATCTGCCACGTTGTTGATAGTTTTATCATTTTCTATTGATGGCGCGTAAAGTTACGGAGCTGCGAGAATGCACCAGATTGGAAACATTTGACCTTTGACCCTCATTATCTCAGGGCGCCAAAGATATCCCATCAATATTTTGCTTGAATTTGTTTTTACTTGTTGAGTTCTCACTTATGAATTTGTTTTTACATTGGGATCATGATGGCGCAAAGAGTTATGGCGCTCCGAAAACTGCATGTGCCCAACTGGAGACTTTAAAATACGTTTAACTTAGGTTGGGATGAGTTTGGCGCACACTTTTACACTAACTTAAAATGTAGGCCTACATATTATTTTGGTTGTTTTTACTCCAAATGTCAATATTTTTTTCGGCCAAACCGAAAACGACAAGAGCCTGGGGATTCATTTATAGCGTTTTTGTATGATACTGTTTCACTGCATTTTTTAAAAAATAAATTGATCCGATGACTCATGAATCGCCACATGGTACATTCTTACAGAGACAAACTGTTAACATGAAAGCATTTTGAATTCCTTTTAAGGAATTCAAAATGCTTTCATGTTAATACTTAATACTTAAAAAAAAAGTATTAACGGCCTCTAGATTGTTCTGATTGACCTGAAAAAGGCAAGGGTATATTTCAGTATGTCCAAAGCAGAGACATATATAGTAACAAGAAAGTATTTAATATTCCATCAATAGGAAATTTTAGGGTCACGAAAGGAGTCAAGGGTCAAATCTTAAAAATGTCCCCATTGAGATTTGAAATCGATGTACTTAAAGAACTCCAACCAAATTACAAATACATGAAACAAAATTCATCTAGGGTCACAAAGATGTTCCCATCCTCACTTCAACTGAAACTGTGCCTTTGTAAGAGTAAAATGTTTCTCGTTTATATTTTTTTGTTCGTTCGTACGTTCAATACGTCGTTTGATAGGCTGTTTATTTCATTTCAGAGCAAATCCTCCACTCAAGTTGACTTTTTTATATCACAAGAAAGTATATATGAAGAGCCCGATTCCAAAACTTCTTACGTCCATTTTTATGAAATTTGAGTTTTAACTTGAAACATATAGTGCTTGACCGTACCTTCCAAGCAATGATAACGATTTGTTGCAAAACCGCCTATTATCTGTTGAAAATGTCAATCAAAAATTGACTTTGTTTCAAAAACCTCTTACATCCAAAATAGTTTTGTGACAAAACCTCTTATGTCCATGCCTGTTGTTGTTATTGGACCATAACTAATGAATCGTTTGGGGGAACCACAATTATTTCCCGCAAGTACTGCATGTAACTACCTACTTGACAGCATGCATTGTGCCTTTATAATGTATCCAATACACTGGTCAATTGGCAATGATTAGTACCCCCTGATCTTGGCACACCGCATTTCGTCATCGTGGAGATAGCAGTTATATACCCTGATCGCATAATAAATGAATCGTTTGATTGGGATGGGGTGAAAACGGGGTGGGGGATGGGGAGGGTTCATATATCAGCAAGATTTATAAGCGAATTGTACGAAGGAAAACTTACAAATTATGCTGAAACCGTTAAATTACATTGTTTTATAATCAAGTAAGGGAAGGAAACCGTATGTAATGGGGTGTAGGGAGATCATATATATCTGATTTTTAGAATTAATTTACTGAAACCATGGTGTATGTTGTGATGTTTTAATTACGCTAAATATATAATTACGTCATGCAGTACAATCACTAGGATCATGTCTGAGACATGTTTCTAAAAATTTAAATATAAAGAGACTCAGTTTCAAACCCGTAGTCTATTTTATGAAATTTTTAATTTAAGAGCAATAAAATATTATGATTGGACATTATTCTTATGTTTCTCCTGATCAAGTGACCGGACTCGTAACTACTCTGCAAGGAAACGCAATAACTGTTTCATGGGACCCAGTGGACATTTCGTGCATTATGTGGACAATGTTCAAAGTGGAATATACGTTATTTCGACATAGTCAGTGTGAACCTGCGAGCAACCCTTCATTTGTGCATTATGGGGTCACATCGTCGACAACTTATACAGTATCATTATCCTACGATTCAATCTATCAAGTGTATGTTTCGTCAGTTCTGAATGACGGATCAATCGGACAACGAGTGAGTACATCACGGCAAGAGACATCAGAGGTCGGTAAGTAAACTGTTCTACAGGATCCTGGGTGCTATTTTACTTACATGCTGTAAATAATCCAATAAAAAATAAGCATATCATACAATTATCTCAATCTTTGTACACTGATCAATACGCTGCAAAATTCCTTGTAATATAGGACGGCGTATAAGTACACTGTTAGAACATTGGGCAAATAATTTACCCAACGTTGGTTCAACTATGAACAACCCTACTTCTGGGTAAATAATTACCAACGTTGCGTAAAATGTTGGCTAATTACCTAACTGTTGGGTAAAAGTTGTTGCTAATTACCCAAATATTGGGTAAAATTTCACCAACAGTTGGTTAATATTATTTACCCAACAATTGGGTTGTTCATAGTTTAACCAACGCTAAATAATTGCCCAACAGTATAACAGTGTAGGGATATCAATGAGAAAATTAAAGTTCCTATTCAATTTGTTTTCATGACACATTCGAATTGTACACTATTTCCAAAGTAAAATGACACCAAGATCACATTTGTAGGTCAAGCGGTTCCGGAGATATGTAAGATTTTGTCCGAAAAATGTGGCGCTATTTGAGCTAAAAATAGAGGTAAATTAGGGAAAACGTCAATATAAGGAATTTAAGGGCGTGTAAAAATGACAAACAAACTAAGAAACTGATTTTTTTTAAATATTTTTCTTCTACCAGTGCCTCAGAGTAGCTAAGTGTCCAAAAATATCCCATGTCTCACTTTGTATTGAAAATATCGGCCCAAATTTGAGGTCATTTGTTTAATTTTAACAAATGGACCCATTTGACAAGGTGTTTCAGATTTACAACGGGAGTAGGGTGAATAAATCAACGCAGCGCAACCACTACGTTAGGCCAGTAAGGTGCGGGAAATAATGGCAGTTACAGTAATTGTTCTTACTCCCGTAATCTTCAAAAGTACTTAAATCTACAATATTTTACTGATTTTTACTGGATTAATGACATGAAAGAGGGGTGAATGTGAGTAACATTCTGATATTGAACCAAATTCCCAATTATTTTAACTAATACCATCCAAAAATACGAAAGAAAACCTCGGCGTGTTTTGTAATGTCCAGCAAATGTTTATGCCGGGAATTACTGTACATAACGCCTAGAGCTATTCGCACTGCTGGTGGGTATGGAAAAGCGTGGTAGTGCGTACTTTGAAATGGAAAATCCGGAATGATTCATTCATCGTTGAAAGTAAAAAAATATACCATTTTGATCACGAATATCTACCGGTTGTAGTGATGTAAGACACTTTTTCGGAGACATCCTGTGTCATCCAGGGATTGCAAAAGTATTGAGAGTCTCCGACCAGGGTGGTGGTCTGGGGTTTTGATCGACTGCTGTAAAGTTCAAGAGGTGGTTTCCAAAAAGTGTCCTTCATAAATTGAACAATGGATCTGGCTCCTTTAAAATAGTTGTTTACTTTTTGCCTAAAAATGAGTGAATCACATCGGAAAATGCATTTTTGTACAACGCGCTTTACCGCAGAACGGGACTTAATTTGAGTTTTGACGGCGACCTCTGGTCCATTTTCCACACGGAGCTGCTCATTTATGAAAACATACGAACATTCAATCAACTGTAAAATACTTGTTTTATGATTAAAAACTAAAAAGGCCCCCTCAATATTAAAAAAAACCTCCATTTTTTTCAATAGTTACATTTTTAATCATATTAAACATTTTTGAACCCCTCAATGAAGAGTCTAAAGTGAAGGTACTTGAACGTAAATTTCAACCCAGCACGAATTTTTCTACACTAATTGACATCCCTAGTATAAGGGATAAACCAAAGGAATGCGTTGTTATGGCCGGAAACAATGAAATTTGTCACTTGTGCGTAAAAATACAGAAAATATTGTGTTATAAATATTGCTGTCAGAACATTTGATTTGTGACCCTTCTCAATATTCATAATTTTTTTTAATTATTGGTCACCCGTTTTTAACGTATATATTTTTTTCTTTTAAAACACACACTGATGGTGAGATCAATCTATCAGCTTCTATTGGCTAGTGTAGTCTTTTGCACTAACATCAGATGTTTAAAAATAAATTGATATTTACTTTTCCGGTATTGTCTAAAAGGTATTTTTCGTGTTTTAAATTAAATAACAAATCGTATACGTTTGCTTGACGTGTATGTCAGATAAACGGTGCAACAGAAGCAGCAACCAGATTTCTGCTCTGGGAACCCAAACATGGATCATCGGGTGCACGAAAAAAAAAAGCCTACGTCCAGGTCTTTCTTGAGGACACCGGCTTAGGGAATACATGGGAACTTGGCTGTAGGATCGCAAAGCTTGAAAATCTGATGTCTGATTGATGATGATAATGATAGTCGACTGCGGTCGATATGATTGATTGATTGATTGATTGATTGATATGGTGTAGGTTTGGTTCAGGTTGGTACAATGTTTCAGAATTATGATTTTGATCTTGAATAAACCTAAATGACCTCAGGTGACCTTTGGTGACCCATGGTTGACCATATACAGACTCTCCTATCTTTATGATGATTTTACATCCAAATAACCTTCGACCTTGGATTAACTGGACCTGAAAATACCAGGATACTCCCCATGTTGGTAGCTGTCTATGGTACAGGTTTGGTCCACTTATGAACAAGGCCCGGGGGAGGGGGTTACTTATCTATACGTATATATGCCTGACTTTTTATATTTTGTTGATAAAAACTCGACTTATAGTGTATTTATTTTTACTTTGGTTCGAACCCGAAAGGTTATTTCTGAGCTTGATCTTGTTTTGGATCATAACATTATTTTAACACCATTCTCTTACAGCACCATCTGGGCCACCAGAGAATGTCACTGCACCGGATATTACCCCGAATTCAATTCTATTTGAATGGACACAACCAAAATGTGAGGATAGACGTGGTGAGATCGTAGGCTTCTCATACACGTTAATTGAACGAGATGATAAGGAGGTTGAAAAAGAAAATACAACAGCTAATAGTGTACGTCTGGATGAACTGAAGCCCTATACAACATACACCTTTTCGGTATCAGCACTAACAGGAAAGGGTACAGGACCATCAGTAGAATTAGATGTAACAACTTTGCCAGGTTTGCCACATCATAATTCTAAAAAGTAATAAAACTGAAAAAAAAAAAAAAATTAAAAAAATAAATAAATAAATAAATAAACAAACAAATAGCCTTAAGTTCACAAATACCTCGGATCAAAGTAAAGTTGTACGTAATATTAAGTATTAGTCTACTGAAATTTCTGTTAATCATAATATTCTTCACAATTGCAGTGCTTGGTGCTCCGACAAATGTAACGTTTACTAATATCAGTAAATACGCAATGACAGTGTTATGGAACGATCCACCAAATTCTAGTGGACTAGTCACTGGGTATTCGGTAAGTGTTTCTCTTTAATCGAATTATAAATGATGTGTATATCAATGCATTGTTATCAAATTAAGTTAATTTTATAGATAAGATTTTTCAAAAAAGTTTGTTAGCTCCTCAATTAGTAATGAATCGACTTTCGTGTTTTACTTCAATAATAACTCGAAATCCCCTCAATGGTGGTATTACAGCTTGTTAACTTTTACAATAATGGAAAGACACTATGGTCGATAAATATCTATTTTCGATAAAAACGTTCATGGACATTACCTTAAAATAAGATATAGAATAGTTATTTTTCTCAATGGAATTCTGTGTTAATATACACCGCTAACTCGCACGGTATTTCCCCTGCCGTCAGTTTTACGTGAATTGGCAGTATTTGTTTATATTTTGTGAGCAAGGCTATCCTACGTCATTACGGGTGCTGCAGGTATTTCGCCTGCAGTCAACCTGCTCTTGTATTCTATATTTGACCCACAGTGTCAAAGTTTGATATATCTATTATTTAGATCTTGTTAGAAGGTCAGACTGGTCAACTTCCTCCATTTTTGATTCAAAAACTTTAAGTGTATTTTCAAAAGCAGATCATCTTGACACTTGCTGCATCGTTCGGGGCGGGGTAACTGTGTGGAGTCAGTTGTACCGTGTGGATGTCCCACCTAGGAGGGCATTGCAGGAGGAGTTTTTTGGAGCGTCAATCAGTGGTCTCTTTTTTGTAGGTTTTATGTCGCCCATTTGTTCTTTTCACACATTTTAAACAATTTGGCCGTCCATACCAAGTTACGTAGCAACTGATTTCATACTTCTTTACACCCTAATCAATGTTATTCTCTTATATTATTATAATTTGTATTACACTTCTCTCTCTCTTTCTCTTAATTTGATCTCTGCCTTAATAAAGAGAGATCATATCTTATCGGAATATTGGCATTTAGTATTCTGCATTTATGTAATATATTTTTCCTTTCACCGCTCTTGCTTTTACTATTTTCTATTACTATACTGAATGCCCCTGTTGTATCATCAATTGCCCCATATAGTAGGCGCCTATACAGGATAGTTCAAGCTAACTTTTTTCTTTAGATTTTTCTGTATTAATATAGCACACAAAACTTTTAATTATTCTACAAAGATAAGAGATTAGTAAATAGAATGGAGAAACATTAGTTAGAAGTATATGACTGATTTAACTAAATATGTTCTCAACGTACTCAATATGCTCACCGATTAGAGCTTTATGAGCTTTTTGGTACTGTTTCTGGGTGACACTGATTTAAACGAGGTAAGTAAGAGTGCTTCAACTTTTTGCAAAGTTTTTGGGAATTTTGGTGCCAAAATATTTCCCACGTTTTCTCATAATGCGTGTGAAATTTGACAGGTTAAAGGAGCTGCTGCTGGGCTGTTCTCAGTTCTAAATCAGATTTTGAAATATCGAACTATATCGTATATGTTCTCAATGTACTAGTAGACCTCTTTAACACTGATGTATATATTTGTCTGTCGTGGGGTCGAGTCCCGGTCTCGGCTCTCGGTACGTCTCCTTGTTTCCTTAAGCAAGAAACTTTGCTCTACTTGCTTCGTGCTTCGGAGGTCACGTAAAGCCGTCGGTCCCATCTGAAGTGTTCCTGACACACTGTCGGATGTAAAAGAACGTCACGGGCTAGGCTACGGCCGTTCGAAATAAGAGTAGGGGAACCTTCCCCGGCAACCGTGACCGTATGTCAAAATACGTCATCTACTCTAGGACCAGAGTGCGCAGTCACTATACCTTCAAAAGTATATCATCTCTCTAGGACCATAGAGCTCATCTAGATGCTGAAAAGGCTTTGATGAGAATAAGCGTAGAAGTAGAAGTGAGTAATTGTGATGTTGCTGAAGATGAGGTATTGGTTAAAAAAGGATGAGAGGTGAGTCATGTGGTCATCTCTGATTCGATAAGTTTGTGTGAATCTAAGAAAATAATGTAATGGGACCATCTGGTTTCTGTGAAAAGGCTGTTCTCAGTTCTAATGCCAATCGATTCTCTAACGCCTCTTTGGAGCCAATCAGTCTCGTTGTCCAAAACTTTGTGGTTTCATCTCAGTTAATTTGATGTCCAGTATTCTGGTACTCTCATAAATTTATATTTGTGTCTTAGATTTTGCATTTTGATTTACAGATTTTCTACTTTGTTGCCGCAAAACCCTATGATAATACATTTTCCCCTAATTTACAATTTGTGGACCAACATTTTGTAAACGAAAATGAGCAATTGAGCATCACGGTGACAAATTTATTACCATCTACTCAATACCAAGTTCGTATCGTGATATATTCGAACTTTGGACAAGGAGGCGAGGTTGATGGCCTTCAATTTACTCGGCCTGCAGATAGAAAAGGTAACTATTATTTCTCTACAAACAACAACAAAAACAGCAACAACAGCAGAAAGAACGACAAAACAAACAAACCACCCAATTTTCTATTACTATACTGAATGCCCCTGTTGTATCATCAATTGCCCCATATAGTAGGCGCCTATACAGGATAGTTCAAGCTAACTTTTTTCTTTAGATTTTTCTGTATTAATATAGCACACAAAACTTTTAATTATTCTACAAAGATAAGAGATTAGTAAATAGAATGGAGAAACATTAGTTAGAAGTATATGACTGATTTAACTAAATATGTTCTCAACGTACTCAATATGCTCACCGATTAGAGCTTTATGAGCTTTTTGGTACTGTTTCTGGGTGACACTGATTTAAACGAGGTAAGTAAGAGTGCTTCAACTTTTTGCAAAGTTTTTGGGAATTTTGGTGCCAAAATATTTCCCACGTTTTCTCATAATGCGTGTGAAATTTGACAGGTTAAAGGAGCTGCTGCTGGGCTGTTCTCAGTTCTAAATCAGATTTTGAAATATCGAACTATATCGTATATGTTCTCAATGTACTAGTAGACCTCTTTAACACTGATGTATATATTTGTCTGTCGTGGGGTCGAGTCCCGGTCTCGGCTCTCGGTACGTCTCCTTGTTTCCTTAAGCAAGAAACTTTGCTCTACTTGCTTCGTGCTTCGGAGGTCACGTAAAGCCGTCGGTCCCATCTGAAGTGTTCCTGACACACTGTCGGATGTAAAAGAACGTCACGGGCTAGGCTACGGCCGTTCGAAATAAGAGTAGGGGAACCTTCCCCGGCAACCGTGACCGTATGTCAAAATACGTCATCTACTCTAGGACCAGAGTGCGCAGTCACTATACCTTCAAAAGTATATCATCTCTCTAGGACCATAGAGCTCATCTAGATGCTGAAAAGGCTTTGATGAGAATAAGCGTAGAAGTAGAAGTGAGTAATTGTGATGTTGCTGAAGATGAGGTATTGGTTAAAAAAGGATGAGAGGTGAGTCATGTGGTCATCTCTGATTCGATAAGTTTGTGTGAATCTAAGAAAATAATGTAATGGGACCATCTGGTTTCTGTGAAAAGGCTGTTCTCAGTTCTAATGCCAATCGATTCTCTAACGCCTCTTTGGAGCCAATCAGTCTCGTTGTCCAAAACTTTGTGGTTTCATCTCAGTTAATTTGATGTCCAGTATTCTGGTACTCTCATAAATTTATATTTGTGTCTTAGATTTTGCATTTTGATTTACAGATTTTCTACTTTGTTGCCGCAAAACCCTATGATAATACATTTTCCCCTAATTTACAATTTGTGGACCAACATTTTGTAAACGAAAATGAGCAATTGAGCATCACGGTGACAAATTTATTACCATCTACTCAATACCAAGTTCGTATCGTGATATATTCGAACTTTGGACAAGGAGGCGAGGTTGATGGCCTTCAATTTACTCGGCCTGCAGATAGAAAAGGTAATATTCTATATTTGACCCACAGTGTCAAAGTTTGATATATCTATTATTTAGATCTTGTTAGAAGGTCAGACTGGTCAACTTCCTCCATTTTTGATTCAAGAGCAACAACAGCAGAAAGAACGTCAAAAAACCCCACCTCCCCTTCCACCACAACCAACACACACGCACACCCCCACCCCATACACTAACACCCAACACACCCCTACCATCACTACTAAACAATTGGCCAAACTCTTCGAGAGCTTTGAATGTACATCCATGCACATCGTAGAGATTGTGTGTACACGATTATTGACGGTGTTTACACTTATGCGTTATATCTACGCGTCCTACCAATTCGCTCCTCAACCCGCACGAAATTTTAGTGGGTAAGGCACACGAAGGTGTAGAGTTGGATGAACAAACGCCCCTGGAATCTATATGAATGTAAATCCCCAATATGACGTCATATGACACCACTGTTTGATCGCTGATAAAATATAGCCATTTAATGCTAAAGGCGTATTATTGGGGGCGCTATTTCTATAAATTAAGTTTCCAGGTTTTATAAATCTATGACCCTTAGTTTGGACATTTGCCACATGGATAAGGTAAAGGAAACCAAAAAGAAATTTTATTCATGTTAATTTCACACAACAAATATTTAATTTATGCAATATGCATATAATTAATTACAAAAAATGAATAGCGCCTCCAATAATGACATATCAAAATATGGGCTAAAAATGATGTTTTTTGATCTAAAATGAGCATTTTGTGATATAAAATGTGAAATTAAATTATGAAAACAAATATTACAGGTCAATGCTTAATCCCAGAACTAATTTAAACACTTTTAAGGGCCTGCATGTATTGTAACAGTGCATTTTTGTCGAAAAATTAATAAATGAACCCATCAAACAGTGGTGATGATTTTTTTTAATCTACTTACAAATTTTGTGTAAACCCAATCACCTCAAGTTTTTCGCAAAGTTAAAATTGATCTTTATGAAGCTTAATATGGTATACGTGTATTATATTGAGTCTATTATGTAAATACGTATTCTAGCAAGGAAACATGCAGCTGTATACTGTATTAACACATTGGAAATATATTGTATCTTTCCGTCCAGACATGCCTCCTCCTGATCTTTCAGAGGCAACCAGTATTGTTGAAGTGACGTCATCAACTGTCAAAATTAAAATCCCACAACCTGAGTCTGAATTTGTAACGTAAGTTCCTTATTATTATCAAAATAATGATAATGTTTATAAACCATTAGTCCAAATTAAGAATCAAGCGAATCCTGCATTCGAATGTATTAGGCGTCTACGTTAAATGGTTTAATATCATTAATTACATAAAGCTAAAATCAGCACCCTATTGTACCTTATTTTACTCGCTTTTTGGGGTTGTCTCAACATATGAACTAGCGCTAATAGAAGCGTTTGAAGGTTGGGCTAGTATGGAATTTCCTTTGCAACAAATACACATTAATTTTCGCGTTTTTTTATTTTGCGGGAAAAGCGCGAAAATAAATATAGCGCAAAAAATACCGCACAGTACTGAATTTCCTGATTTCTCAACCCAGGGGATACCAGATACGAATTGAGCGTCAAAGTGGGTGTAATTGTGGAGGAGAATCATTGGGAGTGATTAACTTTGACCAGTTTTCCAGTACTACACAATCGTACATAGCAGCAGAGCTTCTGAAAGGAGATTTACTCGTGAATCCTGAATTCATCATTGGAGACAACAAGACTTATGGGTCATACTATAACCAGCCACTGAAGAACAACGAGGATTATCTGGTTTACATAGGACTGATAAGTCGAATAAATGAATCAGTGAGTCTTCCTTATGATTTTAAATGATTGAATGCATAATGGCTTTTCATTTGGCCAAACACATTTTTTCAGGTATATTTTGCTTTAATAATGTTACCCATAATAAAGTACAATTCTACGGTACATAGCTATAGGCCTAAAATAATTATTCTTTAGGAGCACATGACATCTCAGTGAAGTTGCCATATTACAAAAGGCATAATTAATCACAACGTTATGCGTCTGCGCACAACTGGCTTCACGTTTTTTTTTCTTAAAAGAATGTTGGCCTATTTTGAAGATAGCATCTTACACTTTTGCCAGCAAAATGTCATAGGACGTATTCTCTAATGATTTTATTTACATTTATTAAGACATTGATAATAATATTTTTTTAAATAATTTTGTGATAATGTTTTTATAACTTGTGCAAAATCACATATTATATTTTAGTTTTATTCGCTACCTTAGCTCAGTTTTGATCAAGCAACCCCGTATACAGCAGGCCAGCCTCATGCTTAACATCAAGCGAATCGACCATGTCCCAAATGCACAAGTATAATACTGACACTAAACCGGAACCATTAATTAACCGAGTGAGGTTGCGACAACTGACCTTTTCGTTCGAGCGGCGTACGCGCCGCTGAGCTTTACTATGGGTTTTGACCTAGATAATTTGCCTATACAAATGCTAGTAGCAAATTCACGTTACGGTGGTATTTCTAAGTTTGTGACGTCAGTACGTAAATCTCATGATGAAATTAATGACACGTTAATTTTTTGTTCAACATTTGCCGATGGTGTATTGTATTTAGTCTACATCAAATTATTTTTGTAGGCCTATATGGCATATTTCATTATCATATTAAGCCGTACTATGATAAACACAATATTAAAATTATTTTAATGTGCGGCATGAAACAAAAACACCTTCTGTTATATATAGGTAATGTAAAATTATCGAGGGCGACATATCGAGAAATGATATGCGCTGTTATCTATGCTGAAACTGTATTAACTCAGTGATGATGACTAAAACCAGTGACCCGGTTGACCACGTTATAAAGTAGAACA